>BHDV01001538.1:85681-158507 GCA_005406045.1 Adoxophyes honmai
TGGTATGATGATGTGGCTTTTTTGGGTAAAGTGCGTTTCAGAGATCAATAAAATGTCAATTTTTTGTAGTTTAAGAAAAGTTAATAATCAAAACATAACACACCTATTCATGTGAGGAACCCGTTTTTTACTTTTTTGCTCAGATACATTTTTTTTTATGCAGGAAAAGGCGTAGTGGCTCAAAACCGTTATGTATTTGTAATCGATCTTAAATTTAATTTTATTACACAATGTGCAAAAAGTTAATTAAATGAAGCACCTATCTATTACAGGGTTTTTAACCTCTTTACTACTCTGTACTAGTTTGTACTTGGTTCTCACAGGTGTGGCTTATAAAATCGGCATCTTGAGTTATAAAATGCCGATCATATAAAACGAGTAAAACTACTTCATATCAAATAGAACTTGTATGAATGCGTCAACAACCTTTATGTGAAGTTTACATTGACATTACTTTAATGGGGTCACTGCTTCGGAGATTTTCCGCCAGAGCGGCACTAGTACGGAAAGGGCTAGTTATGGTTTTGACGAAGAAAAAAAAGAAATTCAGTTCTAACTATGGGCATACCCAAATTTCAATATTTATTTTTCTATTTTTATGTCAAAAATCTTAATGCGATTCACAGAATACATTTATATAGATACCAATTTTCAATAGTACTTATAGCTCTAATAGTTTCGGAAAAAAAGTGGCTGTGATATACGCACGGACAGACAGACAGATCACCGGAGTCACCGGAACCAAAATTAAAAATACCTATATCTAATATGCGGTACGGTCAAGTATAAAAATAGTATACATGAAGTTCTCAAAAATATGTCCCACAACCATATTACGCCATTGTAAGAGCATAGTCTATTTTCTTTTAAACTTTGCTAGATACATAAAATTACACTTATACACTTAACTACAAAACTTCCAAACCTACATATTACGCAGTAACTCTATTACAAAACTATGTTTTTATCTAAAAATCTTAACACGATCATATTATTGAAATTAACAGGGACAGGAAGTTATAAAATATAACCAAGAGAAAGTGGCGTTTAACACGGCTAAATTATTGTTGTCAAATTTATTTCCAAATATGAATATTCGTGTAAAGTACAATCAGCATCACTCTTAACTATACACTAACGAATTTTGACACTCTGAAATCTACCATTCGTTTGTACAAAGGATTAAGACAAATTTCTGATTTTTTTACGTATTTCCACGGTAATGAATGCAACATCACTTGATATTTACTGTAAAATGGTTCCGTGGTCCAACAGTATGTATACCTACCGCACTTCTAGTTAAATGAAAACATTGATTTAATAATGAAAAGGATGCTCTTGCTCTCATGTGTCTTTCTATCGAGATTAGCTCAACATCTTTGGGCTACCCAACGTTGGACAAAAATAGTAAATCTGATGGTGACAATAAGTGTAGTGGTGAGCGATGGCGCATATTGCCCGTCAAACCCCAGTCACAAATTGGGCAGAAATATTTTGAGTTAATCCCTGGCAAGTTAGATGGCACTATTTTAGAGAGGGAGAGTAAATTGGCGCATAGCTTTTAACTGGAAAACTCGCTGCGCAACCTTACTATATTATTTATCTCTCTCTAAAATTGTGCCATATTAGGTATCTTGCAGGTGTATTTTTCCATTTTATTTCACTATGAGTGCGTCTCCCGGTAGTTTGACATTTAAAGTAACATATAACCTATTAGTACCCCTAGTAGAAATCATAGAAGTATCCACTTCTACACCTCTAAGCCACATATTTATTGGCATACGAATACTTGTATTGCGTGTACCTTCATCCGCTGTCTTCGTCTGATACAGGAATCAAAATTTATTGCAACAATTACCTTCCTTACGTCTGAATAGACCAACAGGAAGAGTCTATTTTGGACCAGTATTGCACATCGAGGACTATTACTACGGTACGGCGTACAATTGACCAGTGATTTGATTACAGCCCAATGCCTAGCTATGAATGATTTGGATCACGCATACGGCAAAGCGATGCGGAGTAATCTAGTGACAAACTGATAAATAGAACTTTAGTTGAGGCCATAGTCTGGGTACACAGCAGTGACTGTTCAACTGAGAATTGAAGAGAATGATCACACACGGTTGGTCTGATTGACTTGAAATTTGGTCCACATAATCTAGGATGGATGAAAAAAGTACCTCTACAGATGGCAAAAAGTACAGGCGGCAAAAAAGCTAGTAATATATTTTTTTGGTTCGCTAGGATATTAACCACAGAAAACATTTTACCAATATCTATGAAAAAAGCTATAGCATAGCGAGTAGACGATCTTCCCAAAAAGACAGTCCAGCTCTAAGACCATGGCATTACACCAAATATGCCATTTTAGATGAGAACTGGAATGCAGACTACAAATTTACGTGCACATAATCCTGCTGCTTTCTGAGCTACCCTTTGGCAGTTCGCTTCTCTCCGGTAAACAGTAAAGGCCGTCTGAGGCCAACTACAACAATAATTTAAAAAACCTGCCACTGCTGTCTGTGTACAAAACAAGACGGTGAAGTACAAAGTATATATATGGATTTATTTAGGGAGCCGACTTCGAGATCGAGGATGTGATCCCCGCTCAGGCTCGTGGCTGGTCCAGCAGGTGTCCATTGCAGTCCAGCGCGGCAATGCAGCCAGCGTAATAGGCACCTTTGGGCCAGGCACGGATCAGGGCGGAGATATTTAGTTTTAGGATTTGACAATTAAGTGTGTAGGATTATCTAACAAAAAGTATATAAATGTATAAACGTAATCTTGTCTTAACATTAGGTAGGTATTTGATGCATCTTTATGTACAATAGAAGACGTCATAGGTGTATTGCATAACTTTGGTACTGTAATTATTTATATTCTGTTGAAACTTGTCAACACAATAAAGATTATATTTTATTTGGTGTTATCTTAATTCTCATTAATTTGTCAAACTGAGATTTGCGACTTACTTACTTTACCTAAAGCAGAGATAATAGAGACACGAAAAGAAATAATCTGAACAATAATTTAACTGATGTTTGTGTATGTTAGTTACACCAATATACTTACTCAAATTACGGCATTGTTACTCCAAAATAAGCACATTCTTCTCAATTTATAAAACCGTTTTAGATACCTTTTTGTGTCAAGAGGTCGCGACACTAAATGAACTAACCTAATCGTACCCAAGAATACGAATAATGACTCAAGTCGAGATAGAGATGGGCTGAATGTATCACTGTTAAGAAAATAATGAGATGTATATTGATTACACTGATATAAATCACTCTTTTGTATCTTTATATCCCAATGTATCAGTTACAGCGCTACCTACTGCAACACCCGATGAATAATAGAGACTATGTTGCACACCTCAAATCTTTCGAATAAATCAGTAAAAATATTGTTGCTGTTTACATAATCCTTGCTTTAATTGATACGTCAAATTAGATAGTCTGTCTGATTATCTGACTCGTTTATTTGTCAAGATACCATTTCCAGAATAGAATAAAAAATCGAAAACAACACTACGACTGTTAAACGCAAAATATTTTTAAATAATAATTAAATGCTACAGATAAACAGAAACCGACGCCATAAATGAATGAATCACAAAAGGTACACTTGGATGCATTTGGATGTGAACATATACGAGTGGTTGAAAATTGACTGATCTTATCGATCACTCCTGAGTTGCCCATCTCTAGCCGAGATGTCGCGTGAGATATAGCGCGTGTCATCTCTAACCTCCTAATCAAATCATTCGGATTCGTACGGCTATAATTTACGGCTCACTATCAGCTTGATGCTGTAATTAACAAGATATAGTACTTGTATGAGCTACACTAGGCTTAGTACGGCAGTTCGCGCGAGATGAATCACGTGCGAGATGGCTACCTGTCGTTTTCATCTCGCGCGCGACTGGACACGTGTGTTGTCGTTCTAGACGTACAGTTTTGCGATATTTAGATACGTTTCTGGTATCTTCTATCAGTTGAAAATCCCTTGACATACGAATTTCAAATTACTGATTATTTTTTATTAATAATCCGTTTGCGAACTACTATGAGACAGACAAACGTAAGTAAGTACGCATGCACGCATCCATTGACTTCAAATACATACACCCCTCTTTTTAAGTCGGGGAATAGAAAGAGTGTTGGCAATTTGTTCCCTTTACAAATTTGTGTGTACATTGGTACATTCGATGAAAAACATTTGCAGAGAAAGCTTTTCTTCAGCCTGGGTTACTACCACTATCTTACTCACTAATCCTGCCACAAAGCAGCAGTGTTTGCTGTGTTGTATCCCGTCGTGAAGGGTAAAACAGCTGGTATAATTACTGTCACATGGCATTACACCTCAGGCCTCTGGGTGGCCACTGCATCTTGTACGGATAAACTCACATCTTAATTTGTAACTACATAAGTAGCTGACCTGGCGAACTACTTACCTACCTGCTCACTGTCTTTTATAGGCAGGGCAATAGACAGGAATATATGGGAGAATAGACAAGTGTTGTTTTTAGACCTTTTAAGGTATTTTTGAATTATTTCTCAGCGTAAGAATCATTTAGAAATGAACTAGCCAAATCGGTGCACCTGGTCTCGATATTTGCGCTCAGCAACACATTCAATTCGATGATTAAATTTTATGTGATAAAGGAATAGATAGGCAACGAACTTTCCTGAAATCTGTCGAGCTAATCTCGATATTAAGTTGTGAGTTTATGCGTTTTGTTACAAAAATAAGAAAAAAGTAAAGCAAAGCAATTCAGGAACGAGAAAAATAGCTACCAGAACCTAGTAAAAACTTAAAAAGTTTATCAAGAATCGGAAACAGAATGAAAACTAAGTTTTTTGTTTTTGCAAGGTTTTTATACTTGCCTGCATTTTGAAATCTATTATACCTAACTAACAACGTCCTTAAACAAACTAATAATTCAGTGTCGGCTCTATTAATCTAAGTACCTATTCAAAAGTCTAAGCTATCATACATATAAATTCCTAGAAACTCGTGGTCTCAGACAACATTTCCACGTAATCAGATACTTATAAAGTCATAAATGCAGTTTGAAACAGGGCGTCCGTGTGTCCAAGAGAATAAATAAGGTAGAAAAGGAGGCCATTCAATGAACCTGTAATAACTAATAACAAAGTAATGCTATCAATCGCACTTGAGCCACTATTACTATTAAGTCCGAGTTATAGGCACAACAGTAACAGGATGCTTGTCTGACGCCTAACGCATACCTAAACCTATTTATTTATCCTTAGTCGCCTCTTACGACATCTACGGAAGAAATGGAGAGGTGCCATTCTAAGCCCGACACTACCCCATAAAACTGAAAACCTAAAAATTTGCAAGTGGCTTGGGAACGTGGGGTTAGTCATGGTTTTGATTAGGTTTCGTGTGCCCTGCCTAGGCCATTTGGGAGTGCAGGCGTGATAATATGTATGTGAGTGTAGGACCATGGTTGCAATACAATATACATTTACAATTCAAATACATGCTGCTTGTGTTGACAAAACAAACGCCGCTCTAAACAGGTGAACATAAATATCGCCTTATTTAATGCCATCAGCTGTCTTTGCAGTGTTTTGTTTTAAGTACAACAAACACTGTTTGACGTTTGAATCAGCGGTAATTCTAAGTAGATAAGTCTTGGCAAATAGGTGTGGTTGCGGAAGAAATACCAAGTACAAGTAGGTACCAATATTTTAATACATATTTTGAACGACCTATCTTCATGAGACTACTTATGACATAAGTAGACTGCCAAACCAGTTAAGTAACTAACTAAATGTTTAAATTCTTTAGATTAACGCCCCTAAGGAAATAGGTTTAGGAATGGTTTAGAGCAGCGGTTCTTAACCTTATTGCCTGGCGACCCAAAATTCAAAAATGAAATGCAGTGATTGCGGTTTGTTTTTATAAAAGTCTCGCGGGTCCCGGGCCATATCGAGATGGGTCGCAACACATCTCGATATGGCCCGCGACCCAAATTTGGGTCGTGACCCGAGGTTAAGAAACGATGCTTTAGAGTCTAAAGTTTAGACGATAGACTAGCATCCTATAACTATCATATCTCTATCATTTATTTTTTATTTTAAAATCTAAAATTGTGCTCTATGTGGCACCTAAACATGGAATAGTCGTGGCTTTGACAGTAAAATGTTTCGTGTGCTCTGCCTACACCATTTGAAAAAACAGGTGTGATGATTATGTACTACTTAGATCTAAGTGTTACGCAGTAACTTTAACTAAGTAACTGACCGTTGAAAGTCCCTAATTTTGGCAGTAACGTGTGGATCATATACCCTGTAATCAAGACTTGCGATCGCGTATGAATGTCCACAAATGTGAAACGAACCATCAAAATGGGAGGTCGAGTTCAGAATCCAGTCGCTAATCAAACAAACGCTAAGTTACTTTTAAGTCACACTTACCGCGTCAATGTGTCAAAGCAGGCTTCCCATTCACAAAGCTCCAGCTAACTTAACACGAGTCCAACAGAACGTTCGATTGACACGACTGTCGTTTGTTTTTGTTTGTTCGAATTTCGAATCAGGATAGTGTCATGGCGGATTCTGGCGGGCGCGCTGATCGCCAGGATAGCGTGGACTGGCGAAGCGTGCGGACTCATTCCAACCAGCCAGTACCTACGCCAATTGTAAGCCGCGATTATTTGTTAACTAGCCACGCGTTCGGAAACAATTGACGGTGTTCTGTTGGCAGTTGCAGATATGATTTTATGCGGCAGGGTTATTTGGATTACGGAGGTGGGTAGGGTTGAGGAGGTTATGTTTTTAAGGAACGGGTTGGTAAGGAAGGGCAGTTTGCTGTCAGATGTGAAAATGTAAAACTGCAACGCAAAAAGTACTTATAGGTACACATTTGTAGATAAAATAAAAAAAAAATTTGAATTTCAATTGAGAATGTGGAATTTCATTTTAACTGTTCCGTTTATGGACGCTGATAGATGTCTCAGTAAACCTAGTAATATTCTCTAAGAACTTCAGATTTTTTGATTTGTGAAATTTAGCCATTGGTTTGCCAACAGCCTTCGTACCAGAAGGTAACCCAGGACATTTATTTATAGACATCAGCTGTGCTGAATAAGATTAAATCACTCACGAGCACGAGCAGTGACTGAAAACGGATCGGAGTTCGTAAAACTTTTTAACTAAATTGACCCCTTCTATTTGCTCGAAAGTACAAAGTACCAAGACTATTTATTTACTTTGTCGCTAACCTCGACGTAATGACGTTAGTATTATTTTTTATACTTACCTACTTACTGCGTTATGCCCCATGTCCATAGGTAGCTAGTAAATACTACCAAAAAAAAATCATAGTCTTAAATTTCGGGGTGAAGCAAAGGCAAACAACTTACACTTACAGCATTCCCAAACGCCTCCACACATTGCGCCAATGGCAACTCGATTGTTCGACATAAACCTTTTGTCAACATGCCTCATTTGTCGCACGTCTGCTTGTCAATCATTCAAAGCTACCTAAACAGTTTAATAAGGCCCCTCGCAACAAACGCAGTAATGTAAAGTACAGGTCAAGAAAGAACGGTGATGTTGCAATTCTCATGCAAGTGAAGGAGAGAAATTATCCGACTAATGAGCGCATTTAGTATTTGCGCGTATTTCAATTATTTTTATGGTTTTGAAGTAGCTTGTTATGTCAGTGGCAGACGTGGTAGTTCAGTAGAACTTGACAGTTACTTTCTACCTATCCATCTTAAACAGTGACCATGTTTTATTTCCCGTGTGGCGCCGGGTTAGAATAGCACCTCCCCCTTTCTTCCTATGGGTGTCGTAAGAGTCGACACTGGGAAAGGGTTAGTGTATTGTGGGCGATGGGCTAGCAACCTGTCACTGCAATATATCACGCGCTGGTTACCCTGAAATTGCTAAACGTTGCACTGGATTTTTGAATTCATGTGCTCTGCCTACACCTCTTGCGTGAATACAGGCGTGAGAATATGTGTGTATGTATTTAAGAATCTATCGAATTTCAATGGTGAACCTGCACATTCTAAAAAGCTAAGTAGCAAAAAAATTACCAAGTCACGCGTATAACGAACTATTTGTCACATATTCGTGCCCCATTTTTGCCCACTCATTACATATTAAAACGGATTCATCCTTTTAGAAATATTAACCCATCATATCGTGTAACGCGTCACAATCTCGCACAATCAAGACATATAACGGTTACCTACCGGTTTTCACCGACACCTCGCTCATAGCAACCTCTAGTGACGGGATGTATTCCCCCTACACCTCGCCATTTCGGCACGACATGACAGATGGGCCATTCAAGAGCATAGCGATTATCGAATTAGGTTCCCCGCTGCTCTTTCGATTGCCAGGGCCGTTGCCATTCCGGGCATTCCGCCGGCCTCTTGTGCATCCCGGGAATACAGGTGACAATGAGGTGTTGGTTAGTTCCGTTTAGTGCAGTTGTTGTTGTACTGTGGCCCGCGGGTTGCATGCGGCTCGTGTTAGCAGCAACAGCGTAAGTGCGGGGTACAATGGAACCAGCCTATAGTAGATTTGTTTAGGTAGTTAAAACAATATAAACAATCTTGACGTGTCTTTTTATTTAAACGTACACTTTATAAATCTAAATCTTTACATTTTACAATTTAGGTATGAAAAAATCATTTACTTGATCAATTGAATTGTATAGTGTAACGATTTTCATTTTTAGACTGTGTATTTCGATAAAAAGACATGTCAAGATTGTTTACATTGTTTTAAATACCTAAACAAATCTACTATAAATTTTTAGTGAAATACAGCGGCCGTGTGACCGTGTGGTGTCGGGTTTAGAATAACATCTCTCCATTTCTTTCGGGGAAGTCGTAAGAGACGACTAAGGGAATAATTTAAGGTGGCCACTTCTAGCATTTTTTTTTTTGGTTTTAAGTTGTTAGGTATCAAAAAAAGAAACGGAAAACGGTATCGATGATCCATCAGTTCTTTTAAGAGAATGTCGCACCACTTCTCCATATACCATATTCTAAATAAATAATAAAAAATAAAAAAATGGAAAATCGATAAAAGCAAATCGTAGAGGCATAGCCACAACAGATATGAACTCAATGAATAAAAATTTTTGCTCTAATGTCATTATTCACGGAGAAAACAGGGGACTACGTTTGGATGGAGAAGTGGCGCGACTCCTATCCTCTTAAGTACTCACGTCGCGAGGGCCTTCTTTGCCAAAATTGGTAGAATAGCATATAAACAGTGTACAAAATCAAGCCAAGCCGGACTGGGTAGCTATAGTAGATAAATTCTAAATAGCTACAAACGTATAATTTACTAGACGGATATCCCAGACAAATACATACATAAAACACTTCCTAGTGAAATTGAAGTGTGCTTATGTATGTGCGACACTGGCACTGATTGCCTCAGGCTCTTCATATAAACAACAAGATATAATCAAGCTTTCAAACATAAATTTTCCTTTATTTTCCGTAGCTATAAATCTGCCATGATTACGAGTACCTACGTACCCATTGTTTCTGAGGTTCATGTGGATTATTTGAGAGTTACGTGTATCTATTTGCCATTTATAACTAGTAATGTAAGTACTCAGTCTATGTGGATTAGAATAACACCTCTCCATTTCTTCCATGGATGTCGTAAGAGGCGACTATAAATAGGTTTATGTATACTTTAGGCGACAGGCTAGCAATCTGTCACTATTATTACTGAAATTATGCTGGAAGGTGGCTTCGAAATGTGAAACACTCGTGCAACGATTCGTGTGCTCTGCCTTCCCCAGTTTGGGAAAGTATGCGTGATTGTATGTATGAGTAGCGCCCTAGCGCCACCTATCGTCGAATAGCCGACCTAAGCAATCCTACATGGCGCCAACGTAGTTTCGAAGATCGGTTGCATAAATAAAATTTCCAACTTTTTCTTTGTGGATTTAGGTCCCCTGATTTGACTGGGGATACATCTGCCTGGAGAGAGATCTCTTTATTGTAGGCTTTCCCAGATCCACACTACTACATATAAACGGCTGTTATACCTTATCGGTTTAGGTAGTTAAAACAATGTAAACAATCTTGACGTGTCTTTTTATTTAAACGTACACTTTATAAATCGAAATCTTTACATTTTACAATTTAGGTATGAAAAATCATTTACTTTCATAATTGAATTGTATAGTGTAACGATTTTCATTTTTAGACTGTGTATTTCAACAAAAAGACATGTCAAGATTGTTTATATTGTTTTAACTACCTAAACCGATAAGGTATAGTTGTTGTAATACTCATAAAGGGTAGTTGCAACTTAGTCGCCTGGATTGATAACCTACCGGCGGTCATATTGGTATTGTTATAGGAATAAATAGGTCAATAGTGATCTGGTGGTATTTTACAAAAAGGTTGAGCGCATTTTTACTAGACAGAGATGCAATCGTCGGAAACATCGAAACTGTCGATACAATTATTACTCGTCTATAACGAGCTCAGTATTACATTTTAGCACCATCTGTTATCTAGCAGGAGAACTAGACAACTTCATGTTGTTGCAACTACTGCGTGTCGTATAATGTAACAACTGTTTTATAGTTCAACTACCCAAATATTCCTGGTTCATCACATGTCAATATTTAAGGTTTGAGTATGTATTGTAAAAATTAAAGCAAATCTTCCCTTGAATAGCCATTTCCAGATTAAGCGACATAATATGTTTTTTTTTTTTCATTCAAATTCTTTATGACCATTTCCATCAATATCAAGCAATGTCATCTGTGATATTTTTAATGGTACCTAAGTTTTCATATAAAGGTCAAAAGGTAAAGTTTAGTTTTCGTCTATCAATAATCTATAAGTATTTACTAAATTATTAAGTTGGTCTCGGAATAAAACTTAATTTACAGACTTGCAACTAGGTACGATAGGTAAAATTAAACGGTAGATAGGCTAAATAAAATAATAATAATAATAATGATCGTGTCGAGGTATCTTGAATGCCAAAAACCTCAACAACCGCGAGGTGTGCAGCCTCAGGGAATACTTCCTTAACAATGAGTGCAGGATGCATCGCGATGTTGTGGCAGTTGACAGAAACTTCACACCGCTCTCCTTGGCTACTGAGAACTGGCGTAAACCTAAGGTGTTGAGCACGGAAGATCGCATGGACGTATGGAAGAGCAAGGAGCTGCACGGGCGCTTCTACCGGGCCCTACATGGGCCTGATGTAGATTTGCTCGCGTCGGTAAACTGGCTACGCTTCGGCAACCTCTTTGGGGAAACCGAAGGTTTTGTCTGTGCAATTGCTGATGAGGTTGTCAAGACGAATAACTACCGGAAATATATCCTGAAGGACGGTACGGTCGACATTTGTCGGGCATGCCACCGTCCCGGTGAGTCAATCAGGCATATTATTTCCGGTTGTTCTCATCTTGCCAACGGAGAGTACTTGCACAGACATAACCTAGTAGCCAGAATTATCCACCAGCAACTTGCTCTTCAATACGGCCTTGTAGAATCTGAAGTGCCGTATTACAAATACACACCGACGCCAGTTCTTGAGAATGGTCGTGCCACGCTCTACTGGGATCGATCTATTATCACGGACAGGACTATTGTTGCCAATAAGCCTGATATCGTGATAATAGACCGATCACAGCGTCGTGCAGTGCTCGTCGACATCACCATCCCCCATGACGAGAACCTCGTGAAGGCCGAGAAGGACAAACTCAGCAAGTACCTTGACTTGGCTCACGAGGTGACCGACATGTGGGATGTGGATTCGACGATCATTGTACCGATAGTCGTCACAGCAAACGGTCTCATAGCGAAGAGTCTCGACCACCATCTTAGGAGACTCTCGCTAGACGGTTGGCTCAAGGGTCTGATACAGAAGGCAGTACTCCTTGACACGGCGCGCATCGTCAGGAGGTTCCTCACTCTGCAGCCCTAACCGCCGGTAGCTTGGGCCTTGCTCCGCTGCCGACGGCATTCTAGATTAGGTTTTTTATAGTGTGTTTGTTTTTTGTAAGTGCATTTTGTATTTTATTTTTTATATTCATATTGTAAAAATCCTAATCTAAGAAAATAAATGTATACTGAATAATAATAACTGAAAATTGATTTTTAAACACTATTTTATTTGCATTTATATTACGACGCGATTCTCCATTAACTTACTACTAGCGACATCTATGGATGAGTAGAATTATGAGTTAATTTAAACATTTTAGTCAGTGTTATTTACTGTGTCTATAATACGAAAATACAAATTTTCGTGACATATCTAAACATAATCAAATACTATTAACATTAAAATATTTTATTGCGATTATACATATTCATGAGCTTCTTTTTTCACTTAAGTCACTTACTTTAACTAAAACCACTTAATTAAGCCTTTTCACATACACTCACTTTTTTCTATTGGCGAGCTATTGTTTTAGCTTTTTGGCTAACTTATATTTATTGAGTAAAATTTGCCTTAATTCCATTATTTCACGATATGTTTGCTGCATTACTGTCATACGAAACTGTAGTGTTGATACTTGTAATTTCACTGCACTTAATTGAGTACTACATTTCTGTAACTCCGAGTCAAATTCTTGCAATTTCTTCTTGTTCACATCGAGCTCTTGCAACAAATATGGTCTTGCACGAAGAAATATTTCATCTTCCATTATTTAAAGTTCTGTTCTCAGTTTATTTCTTTCAAAAAACCTAGCACTTAGGGCGATTGACGATAATTAAGGCAATTTTAAGAAATTACTTCATGATTTCTTAGAACATATTCAAGAGTGAGTAATAAATAAATAAGGTGTGTGCGATAAGAATATAAACAAAGATACGCTCCATGGAGATTGTGTTATCTAACCACTTTATCTTACATAGAGAAAGTAGGAGTTTTCGCTTAACTTGTTTGGAAAATATTATGGATCTAGACGAAAAGATTATTAACTTTTCGTCTTTATTATGTTTATAAATAAAACGACAAAGTTCAGTTAACAGTCAATCTGGTTTGTGTGCGCTTAGCATTATACGACGAAATTATTCTTTTTTAAGCGAAAATACATCTCTTGTTTTTTTAGGCTGGCAACACGATTTATGCCAACATTGGAAAAAAACAAAATTGACAAAAGTGTACTGTCATTTTTCTGTCCCAAATCAATCAAAGTTGATTTTCTAAAACAAAAGCTATTAAACAATATTAGTAATTATGTTTCGTGCTAATACTTTCGATAAGTTACTCGGTAAGTTATACGCCTTCAGATTCCAAGTAGCATACGGCCTGAAATTAGATGTAAATGTTATCGTATTTAGAGTGACAAATTCAATATCTTTCGATATCTCCGCACAGCAAATGTTCGTCTGATTCACTTTCTTTTGCTACCTTTCAAAACTATTTAGCTCAATCGAAGTACCAATATACTCTCCCATTGCATTCATCTAACACAACAAAGTGGTGAAACTTGACAACTCATAGCGATTTCTCCAAACTAAATGAAGAAGTAATCACGAAATAATTAATTTCAGACAAAGCCACTAGTAATCTCCGTTTGGAGCCCGACTGGCCCACGATACTTCAAATATGTGATTTGATTCGTCAAAATGATTGCACGTAAGTATTTACTGTCAAATATTTGTTTATGATTAGCTTCAGATGCCTGATGATGTTTTAAATACCTGATGTTGTTTTTAAGGCCAAAGTATGCAGTTGCGGCGCTTAAGAAGAAGCTATATTCTCAGAATCCGCACCAGGCTATGTTTGCATTACTCACCCTTGAGAGTATTGTGAAAAACTGTGGTAAGAAACCTATTAACTTTTGTGGTTTTGATGACATGTCAGATTCCTCACTGGTTTTCCTTTCGTGCAAGTTCATACCTACGCTAAAGTAGTTCATTACCAACCAGCGTAACTGCCTAATGAACCTTGATGATCCGTACACAGGCTAATTCTAATGTCAGTTTAGTCTGAATAGCTATCAACTATCCGTAAAACACTTTATTTTTAGCTTTAAAAATTATGGTTTGTTAACTTGAATTGAAATTCATGCACTTAATTCTAGTGAATAAATATGCTATATGTAGATAGTTTTAAGAGACATTGATGATTGTTTCTTCTCAATAATGAGTTACCAAATTATTGTTTTAATAAAAGCCCATAGTGACATCCTCATTCAGAGGTTCCCAAACTTATTTTGTCTACCGCCCACTTTGAGAAGAAATTATTTTTTAGTGCCCCCATTTTTTACCTACTGAAAAACCACTATAAACATACAATGCTCCCATTTTTTTCTGAGTCTCTTACCACCCCCCTTTAGGCCTGCAGCGTCCACAAGGGGGCGTGATCGCCCACTTTGGAAATCTATGATGTAGAATGATTGTTCGGAAATGAAGGATATTCTAATCTAAAAAAATTCTTTCACTTTAGGATCTGCAGTTCATGATGAAGTGGCCTCAAAAGCGTTCTGTGAGATGTTACGTGATTTAGTCAAGACAACTCAACATGAGAACCTGCGCAACAAAATCCTGGAATTGATACAAGCATGGGGATTTGCATTTCGGAATAATCCGAAATATAGAGCAGTACAGGTAAGACCTTATATTTATAGACCAACTAAACAGAATGAAATAGACAAAACTGGAACTAAATATGGGTAAGGATCAAAAAGTTACATCTGCGTTAGATGGTAGTTCCATTCTGATACGAAACTTATCCATACAAAATTTATGGTTTATTTTCATGCCATAGTGGAAAAATTAAAAAAAATTAAATTATGTCTTAACACATCTTAAGGCATGTGCATTTGTTTGGTCCTCACTCTTACACTATACAAATTTGTTCTGAAGAAAATGGCATTCTTATTTTATATTTACTTAAACCAATAATTTTGTTTTGGATAAAAGTATTTTTTCAATGTCTGATTTTTATCTTATATTTGACAAGGCTTAAGTAGTAAGAGGCATTTTGGAATGGAAATGTTAAATACTGTTTTAAACTTTCGTGATTTTAACTCATATTTATGTATACGCGCGACTTAATCAAAATTTAATGTTATGTTTTAACTTCTTTGTGTTTTGGATAGGATCCAACAACAACTTGGAAGACAGAAATACTTAGTATGTTGAATTTAAACAATACATTGCATTCCAGAGTGTCCTTTCAATTTCTATAAATTATGTGGATTAAAAAAGCACTAAAAGAATAAGTAGAGCACTGATCAGTACTAACTTAGTCCTACTAAGACAAGACATAAAAAGAGATAACGTCTTTGGAATGCCAAATCCCATATGTGCATTTTTTTGTTCAAACAAATCTCTATTTAATGGAGATTTGATTAGAGCATAAAAACAAAAAAATTAAAGCACATATGGGATTTGGCATTCACAACGACGATAAACTGGACAGAACTACATATTACAACAAATGAAGGAAAAGCCTGTGAGTGAACACTTCATGTAAAAAACCTCTGTGTTTCTTCAAAATATTTATAGTTACAGAGTTGCAGTCTTATTCAAAAATGTTATTATTTTAATAAGTATCATTATTTTTCTACTATCTTAAACTTGCAATAATGGTGAAGACATATTAATGTTCTAGATATTGTTGAAAGCAATTATAATATTCCTTTCGTATTTCCTACTAATGTTCGCAGTTTTTTATCTTTAGTGTTATCTTAATTATGTATTTCTGTTTGTTTGGATGTTATCATTAAATAAGCTACATACTCATACACGAAAGACGGTATAATATTGAACAAAGATGTTATTTTATTTTAGGAGTAACTACTTTCCTAAATTAAAAAAATTATATATATTTGTCATACTCCAAGTATATTATTATTATTATGAGTATGGGCACTGGCAACCTAATTAGGCAAATAGCCTGGAAGTTCACAATCGCCCATTTAATTGGGGACAATAACAAATTAATTGATGCATTTGAACGGTTTAGGGTGACCGCACCGGTAATGGACATAGAACCAGTAACGGACAATGACTCTTATTTACTACCCACTAAGGAAAAGTCATTTGTTTTACAACAATCAATTCAGAACTCTATGGTCTTTAAATTATGAATGAAGTGTCCATCACTGGTGCTTGTCAACTTAAACCGTCCATAACTGGTGCCGTCACCCTACGAGTATGAGTCATGGTCCCTTAAAATTTAAATATCTGTAATGTTTGTGACTAAATTAAAAAAATAACAACAGTTGATTAACTCAGATTCCTTTTTACCGACACGTTTGCCTTCGTTAAAGTAGTTAGTTAGTATTAGATGATATCCTGTAACTTATTAGTTATATTAAACTGTTTTTTATACAATAAATAATCATACAGTCTAATAAGATTAATAGATGGCGTTAAAACGCATAAACACTGGCTATACCCTACCAGGGTTCCTGTACTAAAGAAATTGTATTTTTGTGATATAAGCAGAGATCGGAAAAATTTGCGACATTGTTTGCAATAATGTGGATATGACTCCAAAATTAATCGAACTGTTAATTAATTATTCATTGAAACATAATTTAAATTTTTGGCGATAATAGTTTACTTATAAAGTGCTTATAAGTACGTATACAGGGTGGCCCATCTAAAACGGTCAGTATGGGGAAGTCCGAAACTATACGAGATACGAAGATCTCTTCTTAGGAACCATGACATCGATTTTAATAAAAAGAAAAACTGCATTCATACATTTAAAAAAAAATGTGTACTCAGTCCGGGAATCGAACCCGGTTGTTTTGAAAAAAAAAACTTTTACTATTTCTATTTAGATATCGATTGTGTTGGTCTTAAGCAGTAAATATGTGCAAGAAACATGATTTCTAAAATGAATAAAAGGCATTGTTTTTACATGCTTTAATTTATTTTAGTAGGTGTTCAGAGTGATCACAGTTACAAACGTAGTAGCTATTGAGAAAGACGGTGGTCACTTCGAACACCTACTAAAATAAAATCAAAGCATTCTTCTTTGAGAACGTAGACGTGATTATATGGATGAATGTTTGTATGTAAGAAATTAATTAACTGAATAACATTTTGATTAATTTTGGAGTCATGTCCACATAATTGCAAACAATGTCGCAAATTTATCCGATCTCTGGATATAAGTAAAACAAATCTTATTAAAGATAAAATTTAGTTTATAAAATTCATGTCATTTAAATGATGTGCCTTTTTAGGTAAGGAAATAGTTAAATTGTTTTGCAATCTTGACTTGATCTACTCGAAAACTTTCGGACAGACCTACGCAGATTTCTTAAATTTTTTCTTCTTACGCGATCTCTGTGGAAACATGCACAAAGTCCAGGTCGAGGTTCATTTGGAGCCGATATTGTACCTTTAAGCTCCAAATACACCGACAGCAGAAGCGGGGTGTGACACGGTAGCCTGACGGTATCGGTTGTAATATTCGAATTAATTTGAAAGAGGGCGCACGAAGCACCGGCCGGAAAAAAGCATTTCGTTCATACCACCATGCCACCGCACCGCGCCGCTCTGCTTCCGCCATCAGTGCCTTTGGGGCCTTGAAATTCCATATCAAGTGCTTCTTTGATTTTTTTAATCAAAGTGGAATAAACGACGCCTAGCCAGAACCATTTTGAGCGAATTATTATTTGGCACGGTAGACTCCCCTCCATCTGCAAACTCATGGCTATTGATCAACCCATAATACTCCCGCCGCAAACCATACCACACTTCCCGCGATCCCTATATGTATTTGAACGCGTAAGCCCAGGACACGTGTAAAATCTGCCGCCGGACACCTCGTAAATGGATACATACAAATTTATTTCACGGTTGGTTGCCACTGCCACTGTATAATATGTATCTATTTCGGTCATTACTAAACTGACCATCCGTCCCGATTTGAACGGGACTATGCCTTTTTTTAACACCTGTTTCGTTGTCCCCGAACAAAGCGCCGGGACGCAAAATAGTCTCGTTTTGTAAAGCCGCGCGAAAAATTTAAATTATGAAGCACGGTAGGTACTCAATTTCTATATTTTAGTAATATAGAAATTGAGTAAATTAAGAATTAATAAAGAAGAAATAAAATTTGTCATAATTTTCATTGATAACCACACCTGAGGAAGGCATAAAAACTTATGTCGTTTTGATTTATAAGGAAATGGTCAGATAACTCATTAGGTACCAATTTAAATCTAGTCCCAGCCAATGCTTTCACAGTAGTACTTACCTATCACAATGCATTGAGTGACTAATCACTACAAAGCCACTACCACCAAAAGTGACCTTATTGATTTTTAAGCCACCTAATCGAATTAGGTTCTATTACACTTCGCCAGAGCTCGCGGCAGGATGAAAATTTTGCTATCCATTGTCGTTCTAGTCATAAAATGACAGCACCATTCATGAGAGTGAGTTTGGCTTGCAAATTACTTTGTTTTCCATGCAATATTTACGTTGTTGTCACTTGATAAATTTAACTGATTCTTGTGTATTTATTCAAAGGACAGACTGCACTTATAAATAAATTTATTTTATCGATTCACTGAATAACAATTGCTATAGGAATATTTGTCTATCATGCACATACTATGCCAAGTGTTAAAATGCGAGATTTTTGCCTTTCCAGGAGCCTAGACATTGTAGCAATCCAATCGTGTCGCGCCACTGGCTAATGCGTAAACAAGGTCATTGACACCTTTTACATCTCACCATTGCCTATACCGTGTTATTGATTCTTATCTCTTATTTACCTCGTACGAATATTCATGACGCGGGTCGACTTATCAGTTGTAATGATTCATGGCTTATTCCCCACCAACAGACAATGCGAAACGTCATACTAAACAGTATTCAGCCTCTGTGACACTTGCCTAACTGTATCATGATTTGGCAAAAAAACACCAACTACATTGTCAGTGCTTTGTGATTAAGTTTATGAAATGGCTGCTTGTCAACAGGACACTGTGAACATTCTCAAAGCTGAATGCTACAAGTTCCCACCGTTGAAGGAGTCTGATGCCATGTTCTCGGCTGATTCTGCCCCTGAGTGGGCTGACGGAGAAGTGTGTCACAGGTTAGTGGATGTCTTATTTCCTGTTACCTAGCGACACAAGTTTACAGGTAGAATACATGTGAAAGACATACAGCAACGACGCCTCTTATAATAAGGAATAATCATACACATTCTCCTATCATAGGGATAGACTGCAACAGGCAGATTTCTTAGGACTTTGTAATGAAAATTGCTACTTCCTTGAATGAATGAGTAATACTTACAATGTTAGTATTATTACAAACTGTTTCATCATACTTTTACGGCATATGTTGGAGATGTTATTTACAGTCTGGATATGCTTCTAAATACGTAGAATCCAAGTGAAGGCTATTTCTTGTAAAAATTACAACTCCTTCCTTATTTATAGGTCTAGTAGTATCTAAGGTTTGAATATGCTAAATATCAAATAAAATGCAGGTGCCGTGTTGCATTCTCATTGATGGTGCGTCGGCATCACTGCCGAGCTTGTGGCCAAGTGTTCTGTCAACAATGCAGCTCCAAGAACTCCACCCTGCCCAAATTTGGCATTGAGAAGGAGGTAAGATTGTAAGATGATTATTAAACTGGTATTTTGCTACTAATATCTTCATTATTTGTTTCTCGTACCTTGATTTTGTCATGTTAAATCTTCTGGCTACCCTGTAATATCTACGCATGTATATGCATCACGCCTGTATTCCCAAAAAGTAGGCAGTGTATGAAACATTACATAGTCAAAACCATAACTATTATGCTTCAAAGCCACTTCTAGCATATTTCTAGGTTTCAAGACAGGTACAATAGGCGCAGAATCCTGGTCTGTCTCCTAATGCATACCTTATCCAATGTTATCCTTAATAAATCTTATTTAATATATTTGTCATCAATAATTGACCGTTTTTTTAATATTATCAGGTACGAGTCTGTGATGCTTGCTATGACAAGGTCAGTCGTCCACCAAGCTCCACTGCTAAACTGGAAATAATTGATACGGCCAGTGACTATGGACCCACACAACAGCCAGCCGCGGTATGTACATATAAACAAACATTGATTTCACTGTTTATTTCATGTTCATTGTATGTGTTTCTGAAGATGGGTACAAATGGGCAAAGGCAAAGATGCTTAAGTATTTTTCTGAAACTTTTAACTTAAAAATTCGCATATTGTGATAATAAGTATGCAATAGTTCTAAAAGTTTTTGAGTAATATTGGCTTTTATTGTAACATTTGTAACCGGTGTGTTTGTTTGCAAAACACAGTTGAATATTCTTGTTTTTCCGATGCACAATCAGATACACTTTGAAGTTTGTCTCGGAAAAAAATTACTTATTTGTGTTAGTCTGAATGGTTTCAGAATATGTAAAAATTTCGAAATAGGTTAGAATGATAGAGTGACATGAGGGAATAACTAAAATAAGACAACTAGGTTATTAAAATTATTTAATTATCACTGAGCATCATAACCATCGCCCGGCATTTCGCCGCCCGGTACCAGCATTGCGATATTGTTTCCGTTTAGCAAAATTTGATCCAATTTTGTAATTTTTCTTCCTTCAGGCGTAGATTCGTATTCTGTCACGTCGTCTAGTAGCATATTTACAAAGTCATCAAATCCCTGTAGAGTTCCCACCATTTCTTTATCATTCTTCATAATAATGTGGATTCGGGAACCTATGCACTTATCCACTAACTCGAGCGGCAACAAAGTGTTTGGATTTGGCAACGAAGATTGTGCCATTTTGTAATATTAGATCAATTTAGTGTCCGTTTAAAACTGTCACTTGGTGTTTCTTCGACAGTATCACAGTATTATCAAAAGAAAACTTAAAGAATTAAATTTACAAAGGTTCTCGTAAAACTAAGCATTCCGAGCCGAGTTTGACTTGACAGTTGGTTGTCTTGTCTGTCAGAACGAACAGAATCTGCACAGATAAGAGTCAAGCGAATACGTTCCACAGATTATGGATGGTTTGTGTATTGTTCCAGCGTTTGAACGGATGTTTTTATGAGTTGCTAAAACGGTTCGGGTGCTTCACTAACTTTACCGGTTTGTTATAGTATGGCAACACTTAAGGCCAAGGCTAATTTGTGAGAATCCGGACGCGCGATAACGAGATGCTAAAAAAAAACAATCTTTCAATTCAAACAAAACGTTTGAATTTTAACGACAGTGTCGACTTGATAATTGTTTTGTTTCAACAAAATTCATTTTTATCTTTGGAACAGTGACTGAACTTTATAAATAATGTCTAAGAATTACGTGACGAGTTTTCGCGGTGAAACATACTTTACGCCTACTGGTAAATTGCACATCAAAGAAGAGCCAGTGACTCCAATAGAAGAAGATTTCGGCGAACACAACCATTTGGATGATTCGATTAAAGCTGAATATGGGGGAATGAGGAAGTCTCTGTCTATGAATGATATAGCTTCGCTTACTTCTGACCTCATGAAACTGGGATATCATGATCATGATCACGTTACTGGACACAGGCAACGTAGGATAACAGGGACAGGCGAGCTGTCGCAGTCATCGAAAAAGAAATATGTATCTATGGCTGAGGCTATATATCATTTTCACAGAGACACGCCTAATCGCTTTCATTCAAGTCGCACACAAGTGTTTCGATCTATTGCACCCGCCGGACCCTCAGGGCTTACTATACCTCAGTCTCCCATGCTACGATGCAAGACGCGATCTCGGCCTGTCCACATCCTATCTCAAAAAGAGAAAGAAGAAATTGAAGCTGAAGAAGCCAGGCAGTTCAAAATTAAAGCCAATCCCATACCCAAGTCAGTTATAGAAGGTTGTAGAAATCTTCCTGATGTACCTAAAAAGATGCCTACGATTCCAGAGCCATTTAATTTGACAGAGGTCCATAAAAAAGCTAATTGTTCTCCTATCCATGTCCAAGCATTTAAGGCCCGCCCAGCTCCGAAACATATACTTGAAAAGCCTCAAATTTGTCCTAAGCAACCCATCCAGGTTACGAAACCTGTGAGTCCTAAGTTTCACTACAAGCCACAGCATAATCTGTGTGAGAAAAAACTTAAAGAAAATTCACCTAAAAAACAAAAGTCTGCTGATAAGTCTGTGCGTCACGGACCTATTCTGCCTAAACCATTTTCATTTGAGAAAAGAGATGAAGAGTTAAAACGGCGTCATGAGGAGAAAATAAAAAAGCAATTGGAAGAGGAACGCAAGCAAGCTTCCCAATTTAAAGCGCAGCCTTTGCCTGGAGCTGTTAAGAAAAGAATGCTGGTCACCTCCAACAAATGTGGCTCTTCCACAGCTTCTTCTGAGAATAAAGAGAATCGTGTCAAATTTGAAGCTAAACCACCCATGGTTCTTTACAAGGAGCCTTTCAAACCAGTGCTAAAACCAGTACAATTGGTGAAACCCACTCCGTTCAATCTCAACACGGAGAAAAGAGCAGTTGAAAGAGAGATATATGACAAGACTTTGAAAATTAAGGAGGAAGAACAAGAGAGACTGAGGCAGCAGAAGGAACAAGAAATGCTAGAGGCTCAAGAGAGAGATAATGCCATACTTAGAGCTAAACTTGTACACCATCCAAAGCCAGCTCCCACCTGTTTGCAACCATTCATTCCAGAACCATCTGGAGCAACTCTGACTGTTCCGGAAACACCCAAATTTGTTAGAAGGTTAAAACAACACTGAAATTTTAAATTGACTTGTTCCGATTAGGTTAAATTGCTAAACTATGACATCTCGAGAAAATATTTTTTCCTGGGATTTTGCAGTTTTGATGCAGACTTTGGACAGTGATTTTGTTAAACCACTCATTATGTTTTATTTGATTACTTATGACATTTTCAATGATTTTTAGTAGTTTTAGAT
This sequence comes from Adoxophyes honmai, assembly GCA_005406045.1. Taxonomy (NCBI): domain Eukaryota; kingdom Metazoa; phylum Arthropoda; class Insecta; order Lepidoptera; family Tortricidae; genus Adoxophyes; species Adoxophyes honmai. The sequence goes on from BHDV01001538.1 coordinate 108,581, forward strand.
TAGTTTTTACTCTTTAGTTTTAATATTGTAATAATGTTTTCGAATTATATGCCATAATTATCATGATATAATACATACCTGTTGGTCTAGTAATGTAAACTAACTCATTCATTAAAGGTTCTTGCAGCCTAGAACTGTTTTTTTTTTAGTGCATCTTATAAATTATCTGCTCTATTTAAAATTGCTAATTGCTTGATACACCTTAAAACTTCATTATAAGTATAGTCATATAATTTTTCTTTTGTTTGACTCAAAAAATAACCCAGACAGACAAAATGTGTAAGACTTTCCAGTAAATTCACAATTTTAACCATGAGAAACATTTTCTGGTTTTTCATTTGATATTTGATAAGCCAAAAAATGTATCCTATATTTATCCAAAATAAAATAAATGAAATAATTTTATTTTTATTGCAAACCTCATCCCTATTGATAAAAAAAACATACATCTCATTGTAACTTTCCTCACTATAGTGTGGCTCAAATTGGATCGATGGATCGGTTCTTGTCGTGTTTTCCGCTCATATAGCGTGGTGGCTTTTTTCTGTCGGCTATAGTCGATATTGCGTTACGTTCCGGTTCCGCAGATATGTTGCAAGTGTTACAAGTTTTCCTCGACGGAGGGTAAAACAGCCCGTACAATTATGCTAAGCGTCCACTTGTCGGTATCGGACGTATCGCATCGCATTTCGTCATATAAATGATTGAATGCGATGCGTGCGATGCGGACCTGTGGACGCCTACCTTTACTGTCTTATTTCACACTCCTAAAGCCTGTGTGTTGGCAACACGTCTGAAATCTGGTCTGGCATCGCTTACCATTAGGTGATCCATTAGTTTAGATGGTGTTCTTGTACCTAAACTTACTATTTCCATTACTTCTAAAGCAAAAGCGTCCCGGCAAGAGTGCTGAAGAGTTGCAAGAGGAGGAGGAGCTGCAGCTCGCCTTGGCGCTCAGCCAATCAGAGGCCGAGCACAAGGAGAAGGAGCGCCGGTCCCGCTCGCACATCGCCCCGGACCCCACGCCGCATCCTACTGGTTGGTAGACTCAACGCTTGCCAAATAGGTAGACTATAGGGATGGTTACTTGTTGTGATTAGTCTAGTACTCTAGTGTGTTGACATGATTTTATTGTGAATTAGGGTCAGTTCACACCGCGACGAGACGCGACGCGGCGCTGCACGACGATGCATGTGGTTACGCGCTGCGCAGCTCGACGACCTGAATTCTCACAGTGAAATGTGAACCTTATCGCGTAGCGAATAAGGTATATTTTGAGTTGGCAGCGCTACGTGCGCGTCACCGCTCCCGCACACCGCGCGGGTGGCGGCGTAGCGCTGCGGGAGCGGTGCTGGGCATGTAGCGCTGCCAATTCAAATTATACTTTATTCGCTACGCGATAAGGTTCACATTTCACTGTGAGAATTCAGGTCGTCGAGCTGCGCCTCGCTGCGCAGCGCAGTGCAGCGCGGTGTCGCGCTGCGCAGCGCGTAACCACATGCATCGTCGTGCAGCGCCGCGTCGCGTCTCGTCGCGGTGTGAACTGACCCTTAGAGAGTATGGTATTGGGGGAAGGGGTACATCCTTGATGGAATTTCGCAGTGCCGTAACAAAGGCGCTGCCAGCGGTGCCCAGGCACAGGGTGCAGGCCCCTCTTCTCCACTGGGCACTATGGGCACATGCCCAGGGCCCCGCGATCGAATGGGGCCCCCTAGTTCCTGCCAGATTACCAAATGATAACCATGGGGGCCCCATGATCCTAATGTGCCCAGGGCCTCAAATAGTTTAAAGACGGCCCTGACAGGGTGCAGAAATGACCAAACCAGTAAATCGAGGGCTCAGCTTTCAAAACTCGTACCGTGCGCATAAAAAGCTAGTTACGGCACTGGAATTTCGTTATGAATAGTGCTATGTAACCAGTGCCGTAACTAGGGCGGTGCCAGCGGTGCCCAGGCACAGGGCGCAGACCCTGGAGGGGCGCAGAAATGACCAGACCAGTACCTTCAAGGGCGCAGTTTTGAAAGCTCACACTGGGCGCATAAAAGGCTAGTTACGGCACTGTATGTAACAAAAGAGCTAACGGTGTAACTACTTATGGGGTTTCTTAACGAGCACCATTTCCCCTAATATTTAACTATGAGAAATCTTCCCTTAACATGCGAGAGCAATACTCATTACTTGGTCGCACAGCCCCGGGAATGTTTCATGTTTTGTAGAATCCTCTTTATAAGCTACAAGGAGCTATTTCTTATTTACATGCAGAATTCTTCATTTCAAAAATTATGAAAAAATACTTTTTCACGCATTACGCATTTTCGAGCTTTTCTTCAGATTTTAATGCTAAAGGTAAATTGTCGTAATGCCATGAAGCAGTACTTAAAAATTACGTGATTAAGTTTAAGATCCGCTTCATGCCAATCATGTTCAGATTTTTTTTAATTGATGTTATACGATGAAATTGACTCGTGAGTGGCCTTTTCCTTACAAAATATCTTTACTTTGATATTGCAGTGTCCCCAACGCCGTCGTCAGTCAGCGCTTCCCCGGAGCACGGGGCTCCTGCCAATTCGGAGCTATCACGCTACCTGGACCGCAGCTACTGGGAGCAGCGGCTGGCGCGCGACACTAGCGCGCCCACTGCGCCCGCCGGCACCGCGCCCAGCGACACTTCCGATGTGAGTCAAAGCTGGCCGATAGATTTTCCAGATGAGCAAAACTTTTTAAGTACGGCAGGCCACAACAGTCGACGACCAATCAGGTTAAGCGCTGCCTCCGCGCGCCGTTCGGCCAGCCTTGGTCTAACTACACATCTGCGGCTCGGGGCGAAGTCCTGAGATGGGTTTCATACATCACATGATACAGATCGTCAAAGGAAAATCATTCATTACTTCGTTAGCAAAGTCATTGAATTAATTGATGAATTTGCTGTCTTCGTCTGCTTATTTTTTTATTAGAACTAAAGCACAATATGTCCTTTTGCAACGATTAACTTTAAAAACTTGGTGAGTATTCATAAAAAAAAACCGTGAAAATCTACTACTCAAATTTTAAATTATTGCTGTCCTCTTTCAATGAAAGTACCTATATATTAAATTAAATCCAATTATAGTTTTAAGAGCATTATCTAAAATTGTGATTTAAAGAGTACCCCGTTTTTACTCCAGGATTACGTGAAACCGACCACGAGTAAAACACAAGAAGACGATAACGAAGACAAGGAAATAGACGAGTTTGTTGAAACTCTCAAGTCGCAAGTAGAGATTTTCGTCAACAGAATGAAGAGCAATTCATCGCGGTATGTATTTTGCCATTTCAAAATAGATTTTATTTCTCAAAAGTAGACTCTTCACAAGTCTTACAACTTAATTCCTTTTAGTTTAGAGTGTGGATATTTAATGTTTAAGCTACTTAAAGTTTATTTGAAGCCTAATTTTGTTTGTGTTGTTTCAGCGGGAGATCAATCGCCAACGACACATCAGTGCAATCGTTGTTTATGAACATAACCGCGATGCATTCCCAGCTGCTGCGGTATATCCAACAGCAAGACGACAAACGAGTCTACTTGGAAAGTCTCCAGGTAATTAATGATTTTAAAAAACTATGACTATTTCATGTTTCATAGCCACTTTATATGTTTAAAAACAAATGAAAGGTGTATAATACTGACAACTTTCTAGTTCTAGTCTGTCACTTAAAGCATACCTAAACCTAATTCCCTAGTCTCTTCTTACGACGTCTGCGAAACAAATAGAGAGGCAGATATTCTAATTTGACACCACACAGAACGATTATGTTTTCCCACTAAAAAAGTGGGTTTGCATTCACAAAAAACAAATTGTGTTAAATTTCAACCGTCATTGTCTCGTGTGGTGTCGGGATATAATAACACTTCTCCATTTGACTAAGGAAATAGGTATAGGTGTGCTTTAGGCGACAGGCTAGCAACCTGTCACTATTATACCACCTCTTCCAACTCTTTTCAAACCTAAAATTAAATTACAAGTGGTTGAAAAGCGTGAAATAGACAATCATAGTTTTGTCTGTCACGTTTTGTGTGTTCTGCCTATCCCATTTGGGAACATAGGCGGGTTCATTATCATGATAGATCTCACATTGATTACTCTTTATTTCAGGATAAAATAAACCAGATCCGCGATAGTCGCGCGGCTCTAGACACATTGCGCGCCGAGCACTCGGCGCGCCTCGCCGCCGCGGCCGAGGCGGCCGAGCGGCAGCGGCAAATGCAAATGGCCGCCAAGCTGCAAGCCATGAGGAAGAAGAAACACGAGTACCTGCAGTACCAGAGGCAGCTGGCGTTGCAGAGAGTACAGGTATGACGGATACTGTAGTTTTGCAAGTGGGATATCTGAGAAGAGTGAGATCTGTGCAGTGGGAGATTATTGTTTTGGTAGTATTCTTTAATTTTTATACCAGCTGGGACCTACTAACAAGTACCATCCGATAATTGCGTAGGCAACGACATCTGATGTTAGGGCGACTGTATGTATCTATTTTTCGACACTGACCGAGATCCTCATGATGCACTTTTCTAATCATACTAGTAAGAAAAGGACTTTGGGTCTGAACCGGTCTCTTAAAGTCCCTTATTCGCAAAGGTTAGACAGAAAAAATATTTAAAACTCCTGGACTCTTGAGCTGTTAAAACTAGTATATCAAATTTCTTCTTAAAACAGCTATGGTATATGGCGTTTTTATGGAAGGAACAAATGTTTCAATGTCAAATTCTTAAAATATCGTATTTCTTTTCAGGAGCAAGAACGAGAGATGCAAATGCGCCAGGAGCAACAGAAACACCAGTACATGATGTCGGCCGGGTCCGGCTACTACATGCCGGGAGTGTCGCTGCCGCAGTACCAGCCGGGCTTCCCGCCGCAGCCCGTGTACGCGGCGCCGCAGTTCCACCAGGTCCTGCCACAAAATGCCGATGGCTCAGTCTCGCTCCCTGGCCAACCCCAAATCTCCCAAGCTAACATGCCCATGCCTGTCAACCAAATGGGCCCCGTGGCACAATCCATGCCCCAACTCACCAACACATACCCTATGACCACCTCAGGCATGACAATCAGCCAAGCCCCCATCAGCACCCAACCCTCCATGAACCCTCAAAACATTCGGTCCACACTCAGCCAACACATGCCCATGCAGCAGCAAATGATGATGCATCAGATGCGCATGTCCCAACCAGGAGTCCACCAGATGATGCAGGGCGTCAACGGCATGCCCGGACAGAGTATGCCGCAACAAAATGGACAAGGCCAGCTACCCAAGAGTCTACCCAATCAACCACAACCTCCCACGTCTATGATGGGCGCCATGTCCATCGGACAACCCAATATAGGCCAGCCGCAAATGACCCAGGCCAATGCTATGCTAGGAATGCAAATGCAAAACATGAGAATGCCTATGATGCAAGGACAGAATCCTCAAGCGGTCTCGGCTTACCAACTTAACCAACAGAACAACCCTCAAGCACAGCAGCAGCAACCAAATATGCAACCACCGTCCCAAATTCCTGGGCAACCTATGTCATTACCAGGGCAGCAGATAATGCAGCAAGGCCAAAACCAAAGTATGCCGCAAAGCCAGATACCCAATAACAGTCAAAATTTACCACAAATGCAACCACCCCACAACCAACAAATGCCACAGTTAGGTCAGCAGCAAAACATGCCACCAGGCCAACCTATGTCCATGCCGGGGCAACCGATGCAGCCGCCGGGACAACCGATGAGCATGCAAGGCCAACAAATGCTCCCCCAGGGTCAAAACCTACCTCAACCGGCCCAACAGATGATGAACCAGCAGATGCAAATTGGACAACTAGGTCAACCAAACCAAATGATGCATGGCCAAGTCCCACAGCAGATGCAAATGGGTCAAGTGCCTCAACAGATGCCCCAAGGGCAGCCACCGATGCCTCAGGGGCAGCCGCCGATGCCTCAGGGGCAACAGCCGATGCCTCAGGGGCAACAGCCGATGGCCCAAGGCCAGCCAATGCAGCTGCCGGGTCAACAGATGCCCCCAAGTCAGGGCCAACCGATGAAGATGCCGTCTCAAAACTATAGCAACGGCCCGTCGGCTGCCCAGCCGCCCAGCCAGGGGCAACCGCCGCAGCCTCAGCCGCCACAGCCACAGACGCCCGTTAAGTCAGAACACAACAACAACACGGCAGAACTCATTAGCTTCGATTGAGCCGGCGAGCGTTAGCTGCGGAGATATATTTATTCAAATGACTGGTTTTACCCGTGTACTACGTAATGTATAATACGCAAAAATAAAAGGCACCTTTAGAATTTCATATAAGCGTTTCTGAAATTATAATATTGACAGTATGGTTAAATTGATGTTTTTATATTATAATGTATGGTTATGAACATTCATGCTTTTCATTTAATCAATTCTTTCAAGTTTTTCATGTATGATTATATTTCATAAGCATAGTTTGGGTTTAAAGTCGGTAGATAAATCGTTTAGTCTTATGTTAAAACTCATTTTTCTATTCATGTAGTTGTTTCGACAACCACAAGGCCTTGTAAGCTATGTAAATGAGCATCATGTAAAATATACGTCATTTTGTAGTCTTAGATTATAGTAATTACAACAAAGATATATAGAAATTCAAAATATTTTTGTTTATTTTTTTTATTTGCTGATTAGATGTTTCGTTATATTTATCTAAGTTATGACTTATGATGTATAATAATAATAATAAAGTTTTAAAAATATGTCGCATTTTTTATTCATGAAACTATTTCCACTCCACTGATAAAGTTTCCCATAAATTTTGCCTAACTGCAGAAGTTCTACGAATTAGAGCGAAATTCAATGTCCAAAAATTTCAAGTAAAAAATAATAGCTGAGGTGCTCTTGCTCTTCATTAAACTTGGCCAAAATTGGCAGGTCGTTTTATAAGACGCGACTGGTCGCGTTTACCGCGTGATTGGTTCGTTTATGGTTCGTTGTTAGACTTTTGCCTACCGCAACCAAACCGCAACGCTTTGTGTGCACCTATCAATTTCGGCAAAATTTTAGGCCGAGCACTATTTAAAAGTTTTTTATTCTTGTGGTAGGTACCCACATGGCAAGCTTATAAGTACAATCCCCTACTAAAATCTTGCCAAGTTTGATTTCGGGCACTGTACTCTGGTCTAGTGGTGCAACGGATAGTTGTTTGGTTTGGGCGGATACCGGATATTCCGCCTCATTACCGGCAGAATATTCGGTATCCGGCCGCTGAATATTCGGCCGGCGAAACGATACCTACATTTTAGTTTAGCGGCAGGCGCGTCGTGCAGGTTTCAACACTTTCAACCTGTTACGTATTTCATATTTCATATTTATTCATGCTTTACATGGGTAGTACATACAGGTCTTATTTATAATAAATACAGTTCAGCCATGTAACCCTGCAGGGCACCGCAGTATAGGTACGTATTACGTATTGTAGGTTCGCGCGGACCGTTTTTATGGCAAGAAACGAGCTTTATTCTGTCAAGTACGCACGAAACTATTTCGTAAGCAGTACACGTGCACTATTTTGCTGAATAGACTAACTAACCTTTTTCAAAGTTAAATACCAAACAGAATCTCTATTCGGTATCCGGCCGGATAGTGCGCAACTATAGTAACCGGACATTCCTTGCATCTCTACTCTGGTCTACTCGGTCTACTGCTCAAAAATTATTAGAGATGCCTGTTTTGTATATAATTTATGTTTTTAATGTTTTCATTGTAAATTTGATGAGTATTTCCCACAGAACATGGAAAATGTAAGATATTTCCTGAACAGTTTTCATCTATCTCAAACGGGTGTCTATAATAGTCTTTTTTTAGTACTGGTCTATAAAACTGAAGAAATCCACGAACCGTGATTTACTTACCAGACTGAGGAGCGTGGAGAATGGCGGTGATGGGAGAGTGGCAGCAGACCTGATCTTTTTTTCACTTTTACATTATGTACACTGAAACTGAAACTTTTACAGCCGTAACAAGTTCATTTACGTTTCAACCAAAATTTCCATTATTACAGTCTCCGGCATCTAACCTGGCAAGATTTTATGTGGTGAAAGGTAAGTTCACGCATCACTTTTTTGTGGAAAAAGCGATACCAAATCTTGCCAAGTTAGATTTCAGGGACTGTAATGAGCTTTATTCTGCGCTGGTTAACATCGGTTTTAGATACTTTAGAACATCACTCGATTATAAAAAGAAACAGAAAGGCGGGAATCTGAAAATTTGACAGTTTGTTTGACATTTCTTTGCACTCGCACCGACTTGTTTGTTTATTCAATTTCAAGTTCATGTTTTTCATTATGATTAAATTCAATTAATTATTGTAATTACTAAAAAGTTACGGCGGCCTATGGTTATATAGTGTAACTGAATGAACGTAAACGAAATGGACGATGAAAATCAGGATGGACCGTTTACTGTGTGGCAAATGTTCAATGCACCAACTATGGTTCTTTTTAATAACTTAGAGAACGCTGCAGATGGTTTGGAAAGACTACTAGCTTCAATTTTAAAACTCTCGGGGTTAGTATTGTTAAATAGCTCTTCCGTTACCTTGTCATGAATAGTCTAGTCTACCTGTATGAACATTGAACCATAACATCAATAAGATACAGATGTAGTGAGAAACTATTTTCCTTCGTAATTTTTCGGAAAAGTTCGTATTTATCGTACTCTCTCAAATAGCTTCAGTACCCATCTTAAAGCCGTAGGGGTAAGTCGCATCCGCAGACCAATATATATATATAGAGTGGATAATACGCAATCCAAATATTCGCTATAGTATCATTATTTTCAAATTACTTATAAAAACGTTGTATAGCCATGCTAAAACCTCGAAAACGGTTGTCCTTTTAAATAATGTTTTAAAGTGGAGATAGTGTTTGATTTACTAGTGACAATAAAACTGAGTTGATATTTTCAAAGTTACAGGAAGTGGTTGTAACATCTCTATATTATACAGTCACATTATTCATTTTGACATTTGACACTAAACAATAAAGTTCCATATTAATGGATATGAGAATGTCACTGATTTAACACGATCATTCATTGACAGTTCGGATGTCATCATATTCCGATAAAGATCCGAGTTTTCCCGAAGGAAAATAGTTTCTCACTACATCTGTACCTAAACAATTTATCATAAATATATCTTACTTGCTTTCAGAGATTCTGAGGTACTAGTGCCACGGCCAGGCTCAACAAAGTATCCAGATGAATACTACAGCGCCTTTAATACTTGGTTGCTTGGAAGATTGTTCTATGTGTGGTCTGTTAAGGAGTTAAACAGGTAAAATTACCTTATCGGTTTAGGTAGTTAAAACAATGTAAACAATCTTGACGTGTCTTTTTATTTAAACATACACTTTATAAATCGAAAACTTTACATTTTACAATTTAGGTATGAAAAAATCATTTACTTTCATAATTGAATTGTATAGTGTAACGATTTTAATTTTTAGACTGTGTATTTCAACAAAAAGACATGTCAAGATTGTTTATATTGTTTTAACTGCCTAAACCGATAAGGTATAGCTACTATAAATCTACGTAAATATAAGCGATTTCACAAAGTAGTTTTAAGTCTTATAGTGTTTTTGAGTGTTTTTTTTTCAAAGCTACTCAGAAAATAGGTTAAGTTTTATTTTTGGAGACAAACCAGAAACATGTCACCATAGTACCTTACCTTATAACTTAAACCTAAAAAATATGTGAGATGTGTCTATGAAACATGAAATGGTTTTGGATTTGTGTGCTCTACTTATTCCATTCGGAATACAGATATTAGATCAGTTGAGGCTCAATTCAATAATCTTATGCTTTTTGTCTTTACAGAATACAAACATTGAGTAAAGATGCACAACTTAAAATTCTGAATATTCTCTCTATGAATGATGCATCTTTTTATGATAAGATTCATTCTGAATATTATGTTATTTTGGATAAACTGGTCCAATATTACAATGATGCAACAAATAACCAGTCTGTGGTGATCTGCTTAGAGCATTTTTCTCCACCAAAAGTAGTTATACCGACTGTTGAGCTGAAACTAGAACCCATATATGTCAAAGTGAAAGACTTGAATACTTGCAAATCAATGATTGAGTTAACACTCCAACTACTCTCTGAAAGTATGCCTATAAGAGCAATAAGCATTGACCAATATAAAAAAGAATATGAGATTGTCTTCCAACAGGTGCTCAATATTTGGGAAAACTTTGGTGCTGATTTAAAATTGGCATCTCTCAAGTTCTTTGTTGATTTGCTAACAAATTATCAGCAAGTTGCAATTAGCGAGTTTCACAATGACTTTCCAGACATCTTTAGAACAATGTTGTTCAGCTTTGAAGCAATGGTCAAGGTCATACACATATATTATGAGAAATGTGAGGTTGATAAAATATTTATAGAAAAGTTTAGGCTTCTGTCCCTCTTATTGCTGAAAGTCATAGAAAATGACATCAGTGAAGAATGTGCTGATATAATAGAAGTTATATGCTCAGTGATTCTTAGGACTGAATCAAATGAAGTATTTGGCAAAGAGTTGAAACTATACTGTTTGTCCTTGAGCAGTAAAATCACTCTACCTGAAGATCTAATCAGTATAAAAAAATCTGATGCATCAGAAATAGACATGCTTGCTGAATGCTATGTTAAAAATATTTTACTGTACATTCAGAGTAATGTTGAAAAAAATAAACCAGTGAATGTGAATGAAAACTGGTATTACAATGAAGTAATTTATGTCCTGAATGAACTAAGAAAATTTGATAGTTTTGTTGAAGAGAAACTTCTTATTCAGCATGTCTTGAAAAGAAGTAAAGCAGTTTTAAAAATATTGTTGAGTGTGTCTATAGAAGGAAAGAAAGATTCACAAAAATACCACATCAGTTTGTTTTCTTCATTATTAGAAAAAGAAAAAGCTACCAATATCTTGGAGTTACTATTGATATTTGTCAAATGCTTCCACCAACAACTTGTTGTGAATTATGAAATTCTAAAGTTGATATTCACTTGTGCTGTGGATACAGTCACTTTATCAAATAAACTATCTATTGAAGAAACCAACAAAGTCCTACAATTGATATGTTTACAAACCTCTCCAATTTTCTCAAACTATAGTCTTGATTTTGATGAAAAAGTCACAGCCCTGATTTTACAGCAAGCTCTTATTACAAAGACTGTTTTGAAAGGAAGCAAAATTCATGATGCTAGGAACAAGATTATATCAACACTGTTTAGTCACTTGATTAGGAATAAGTCTATAAGCATGTACACTCAGGTAAATAATATATGCTTGTTATCACTTTGGTATTTTAACAAATTACAATTAAGCAGCTTTTTGATTCTGAGACTGTGATTCATTCATTCATCGTGTTTTAGGTGATATCTATGAGTGGCTTACTCCTTGTCAACAAGGTATTATCGGCCAGTAAGCTCATAGGAGACATATTAATGCCAGCTTTCCTGACAAAGAATGAAGAAATCCAGAAGCAACTTACAAAGGAATTAACAGTCATTGCCTGCCTTGCTATGGGGTCTTATAATGTGGTCATTGACATAGCAGAAAAGTCTCTTGGACATGAAATATACAACAATGGAAATGTCAATGTTTCAATTGTCTGTTCCAAGTGTCACAGAACTGATAAAAGTGGAAATGATCTCAGAATAAACAACTTGACACTATTTTCTGAATTTAACAATGCTTCAGAAAATCAATCGACTACATTAGGCTTGAGAAGTCTAATTGGGAAATTCTTGAGTGCTAGTCAGTACTCAGATTTAAAAAGCAGTTATTACTGGGATCTTGTTAGAAGATTGAGTAACCATTACTATGTGTTTAATGGTGGAGTTCCCACAGATCTAATTAATGAAGAGAATTGTCATCATATTTTACATGCCCTGAGGCCTTTCATAAGTAACACTCCAGTGAGTCTTTTTGGTTTTGTTTTGATCATCTTTTAATTTTGCATGGTAAGAATTTGATATATACTTAAATAAACATTTTAAGTTCCAGGATGATCCTGAGACTGAGTATCACAAAGAATCTGCATTCAAACTGTGTGTAAATTTACTGGTTAAATCGACACAGTCATGCTTAGAAGATAATGTATATGCAAGACAAACACAAACATTAAACAACATTAAAGCCTTTGGTATAAATGGAGATGAAAAAGTTATTCTGATTGTAACTAAGTTGTTGGTGTACTTCATAATGCACCTGCAGTGTACTTTGGGGCCCAAAGCCGTGGTTTACCTGAGGGAGGTGTGTGAAGCTCACGGATTTACGCCAAACCAGGTGTACCATAGATACAAGAAAGACTATTGTAAACTGTTTGTTGAGTGCAGTTTGTACAGTGGAAAGGAGTTTGCTGTATCCCTTTTAAAAGTAGTTAGGGCGTTTGGATTCATCGGTTACAGGGACTTCATTTCGAAAGACGTCCATCACTTCCTTCCATATCTGATACCTTACTCTGTCACAGTAAGACAAGTCCCATCCATGATTGAAGAGATTGCATCCCTTGTGCAATGTTCTGTGTCCGATTTTCTGATAGAAAGGTTCCCCCACGTCTATGTCCATGTTTATTTGAATGAAACAAAAGACATCGCCCATAGATGCAACATGACCATCGAGAAGCTAACGAAAACATCGACACTGACTTTAATCAAGAAACACTTCAGAGTCATACTGACGGAGTTTTTGCTACAATACTGTTCCAACCCGGAGAAAGTACTGAACGCCTGCAGATATCTAGCGTGCCATGATCCTGATGTGTCCACGCCTTCCGGAAGCATGAGCATGACAACTATGCAAATAGCAGACTTCTTAAACCCAAAATTCTTAGGAGTCCTCGCCTACTTCGATCACAAACTCGTGAATGCGAAAGTGGCTCTATCAGTCAAACGGAAAGCGTTGAAAAGCTTTCCAGATATAATGCAGTTGATGGGAGAAAAATACTTGACTCCTTTAAGATTCAAAGTCCTGGCGACATTGAGATCCGCTCTTCCTTTAGCCAAAGAGTTTCCGAAAATCTTAGCGGATGCTTGGGGAGCCTTCGTACATAACATAGACAGTATGTCACTAGGCCCTTTGCTAACTAATCTAGCTGTGTCTCTCGTACAGCAGTTTGACCACGCCCCGCAGGAAATAAATAAAACCTTTCAGTTCCTCGTCATAAATAATGAGAATCTGTTGAGCTCTCATTTGCCAGACCTCTTCTTCCTTGAGGATACGAAAATATCGGAAAAAGTTAAAGCGGTTGTTAGAAGACACGTGAAACGGACGCAGCCTGAAGGTTTCCTTGACAAGATCAAGTGGTACTTGCGGCATTTGGACCAAGATATACCTCGTATAAAGGCTTATGCTTTCAAACAGCTGGATGAGTTGCTAAAGAAGAATAGGACAGAGATCCATAAGGCTGTATTTGGTGGAAGAAATATCGAGCCTGCTATTGTAGAACTGATTGATGCGTTACTGCAAGGTAAGTGATCACTTCTGTCTAATTAGAGTTTTTTGAAATATGAGAGAAATCTAAGATAAGTTCCTTTCTAGGTTGTAAACACCCAGACTCTGAAGTGAGCGAAGCCAGTGGGCGGTGCCTCGGTCAACTCGGTGCTATAGAAGCAGGTCATCTTCCAAGACAATATGTGCAGCCAGATAGGTCTCCGTTTGCTTTCTCTATTGGCGACAACTGTTTCGCTGCTACTGCGCTTGTCGAACTTTCTAGAGCTTTTCAGTATGAGAAAGATACCATGGTAAGCTTGGGACTTTAGAAATTTATTTTGATGGCGTCATGTGCATGTATCTAATATGAATGAAACAATGTTTTTGTTTACAGAATATGGACAGCTACGCGCTCACCATACAGGAGATATTGAAGATATACGACATCTCGCCGACGGGAAGCAAGAAAGATGTCTGGGAAAGTTTTCCTGAACACATGCACCAGATTATGTTCCCACTTTTAAGTTCCAGGTTCGTTCATACTTAATTAAGATGTAAGTAAGATGTATGTAGATGTATCTACATCCAAATTATATTGACCCTTCTATACATTCAGACAAAAAAGCAAATTTGAAGCATCTTAAAAAAGATGATGATGGAAAGAATATAACAAATGATTTCAAATTAGGAAGACGCAGTCGGCGGGGCTGGTGGTGTGAGCCTTGACGCCGATGCGCAATTGTTTGTGGAGTTTCGATGTGACGCACGACTATTATTATTTAAAAAAAAAAACATTTTTTTTACAGGTATACATTGGCGTATCCATCTCAACCGAAGAAAGCGCACCCCCTTTTCGGGTCTAGCTATGCTACTACGTTCTTCGAGTGGGCTCACAAGTAAGTGACTGCATTTTTATTTTCCACTTGATTTGATATAGAAATGAAGGATTTTATAACCTTAAATATCGTTCCAAGCCCTTTACCGTATTTTTTTGAAACGCGAGGAAACCTCGCTTGTGGATCACGACTAGTATCTTACGAGAGGGTATAATTTTTAATTCCCGCAGTGTTTTAAACTAGTTGTATTAAAATATGCTGTCATTTCTAACAATTTTTTATTCTTTCACGGCATTCAGTTGGGCAGGCCAGCTGATTCCTTTAATAGAGTTGGAGAATATCCGCGAACTCTTGCGCACCGTTCATCCCAGCATGCGCCGTGACGTCAGGACGCTGTTTCTTTTCCTACCCTACGTTTTACTTCATGCTGTCATGTCCAAAACCAATACGCAGTTTATCGAAGAGGAAATACTGGCTGTTATTTGTAAGTATATAATTTGACTGTACTTTTTTTTTGAGGAACGTAATGAAAATGTGAGCTGATTGAAATTTTGGCCCTTTCAGGTTCACAAAATACAAATACTGAAAATTCGACGCCTGATAAAAATAAATACAAAATGCTCAGAGACATAAAGCTTACTCCCAATATCAGCACTGTTCAAGCTGAGGAAGGAAATCAGGTATTTTTGAATTTGTTTGAAGCGATTTAAAAGTGAAAAGATATTGCTGTAAGAAATAAAGATTTTTTAGAAGAAACATGGTTCTCTATGGGGAGAATCCTTGAATACTTAGTGAATTTACGCACGCATTTTTTTTAATAATGAATTTTTATTTCAGAGCAAATGTAGTAAAGCTGTGTACACTTTGCTGGACTTTTTGAACAGATGGATGCTCGAATGGTGTAACGCTAAACAGCGCCCTCTTGAGAATGAGAATTACAAGTAGGAATTTTTAGTTATTTTGTTAGTTAGTAAAAGCGTCGGATGAGTTTAATTTCCGTGTAATATTTCATGACTACGTACCTCATTTGAAAATACAAGCGTAATGTTTATGTACCATAAGATGTTACCCGCAATACTTGCGTAGTGTTGCTTTATCGCAATCCCATGGGATCTATGTATTTTCCGGAATAAAAGTAGCCTTTGTGTTAATCCAGAGTGTCAGCTTCACGCATGCCAAATTTCATCAAAACCTGTCCTGCTGTTTGGGCGGAACCCTTTCCGTAACTAACATACACACATACTCAATCTGCGAAAAACATAATTTTTAAAATCATGTGGGCATTACGTTACTTGTATTCCTTTCAGAGCTATATCATCCTTTGTGGAAAAATTCGACAAGTTGCTAATAGCTCGAGGTAACTTCGCATGCGGCGAATTAGAACGCGCACTGCAGTATCTTGAGCTATACATGGTTGAGAAGAAAGATAAAATGCAGGAACAACTGCCTTTTCTAGCTGAAATATATGCGCTGTTGGACGAACCGGATTCTGTTGCCGGTAAGCATATTTTAGTCACAAAACAGCTCTATTAAGTTTATATTCTTACTTAATGACTTAAGATTTAAGTACCTTCACAAAGTATTAAGTTGTTTCCATGTGCTTACCTTTTGTTTTCAGGAATCCTGTCAATCAAAAGATCAGAACCTTCTCTGAAAGAGTTGATACTGACTCAAGTAGTCACAGGAAGATTGCAGGATGCCGCGTTGTGTTACGAACGATTGGCTCAGGAAGGACAGTTGGATAGACACAGTTTGAAGGTAAAAATAACTTTTAAATACGTGTATTGGTTAATATTTATGTATGTCCACCCCCTATTTGTGTATTTCCCTAAATCTGGTTTTTTCTCTATCTCAATTCCCAGCACCTTTCTCTTTAGCATTAACATCTGTTACGAGTGTCCAAAAATATCTGAATCGTCTTACTGCCTCTAGTAACAGAGTCCTGTCAGATAGCCTAGCCTGACGGCCGGATAGCCCAGCGGTTAGAGAACCTGACTGTGAAGCTTAAGGTCCCGGGTTCGATCCCCGGTAGTGGCAGATGTTTGTATGATGAATACGAATATTTGCTTTCGAGTCTTGGATGTTTATCTATATATAAGTAAGTTTATCCGTTGTCTAGTACCCATAACACAGGCATTAAATTGCTTACTTTGGGACTAGGTGATTGGTGTAAAAAATTGTTCAGTGTTATTTATTATTTATTTATATTTACGCAGCCTTATTGTGTCAGATATTGGCGCTGGTCACTGTATAGTTGTGTGCGATGGTGTGTAAAATTTTGGCTATTCTTTTGAAGCTTTTTATGTCCATTTGGTATACTTGCTCGGGTTAGATTTCATAACCTGTTTGGAATCATTGCAAAGTGACATATTTTACACAACACCATGTAGCTACATAAAGTTTATCTTCAACAGGGCATGATAGACTGTTATCTGGGTTTGGACCAGCCATTCACAGCGTACAGGCTACTGAGTGAGCATGAGTCTGAAGAGTCGACTACGGAGCTCGCAGCAGAACCGCTCTGGAGGCTCGGCCGGTTCGAAGAGCTGGAACAGCTGTTGAAGAAACCTGTGGTAAGTTGGTTATCACAGGTATATGGTGCTCTGCTAAGTCAGAGTTCTACTAGGTCTGAGAGAATACCTGTTTCAAGACTAAAAAACTGTAAGAGGAGACGTTCTGAAGACTTCCTTTGTAGAAATAGGGCAGGTGTTGAAGAATCCTGTGGTGAGACCATCTAGCTTTAAGACTGATGTACTGCGTAGGCTTCATATAACATCCAAATTTAACTGAAAATTCTTCGTCATCTTTCCGGCTCTTTTTAAATATTAAATATTACATTTTAGCCAAGTTCCAGAGAAAACTGGGGTGTCTTGATGGGACAAATCCTTCTGTCCTACCGCAGCCAAGAAAGTGAGGCATTTGTACTGTCCTCCAAAAACGCGACTAGTAAACTGCTGGCCCAAATGGACGGCGAAACTAAAGGAGAGAGCGCTTTAAGAAGTGGGTACCAAAGCGTACTAGGCCTCCATGTTATCACGGAAGCGGGGCATGTTAAAGAAGCCCTAGACAAGTAAGTATTAACTTGAAAAGCTAATAGGTCAATAAAGAATTTCTGCTGCTGCTAGATTCAACTAAGCGTCGCATAAACTTATCGAGGTAAACTTCCTAATTGATGTTTTTTTGGAAGTGTATGTCGATGACTTTGTAGCTACCAAAACCAAGAAGGTTCTAATTGTATTTTCTCAAGTCAAGTCGAATACCTCCAGCCCCAACTCTTTCGCACTTTAGTCCCCAAGTATGTTTAGCTTGTAGGCTTAGCACAGAAAACTGAAGTCGAATACTAAGTACCTCTAGTCCCAACTTTTTCGGACTTTAGTTCCCTAGTATGTTTAGCAGTTCCGTTATTTGTATTATGTTATATATTAAGTGATGTTATATAGTTAGTAAGTACTAAATCTGTTATTCTATCGTATTGGGTAACTGTAATGATAGATGTACCTAATATGGTTTACAAATAAATAAATAAATAGCTTATAGGCACAGAAAACTGTGCGTCTCAATTCGCTCGCGAGATAGACTGTCATTTTCTAACGACTTTAATTTGTGATAGGTCTTACTTATAAATTTTTAGTCATCCTTCGCTCGATAAATAAGTTGAACTAAAGGGTCGATGACAGAGAGTGAAAGGTAAAGTTAGCGGCAGTACAATCCACTTTCGTCCTTTTAGTCCTACCTCATAACTCTTACACTCAAACCCGAAAAGATAATGATATTGTATTTTGAAAACTGTGAAAACACTTGCTTGGAAAAGTTTCCGTAGCTTGATTGTGTACACTACAATACAGATGTCGCTTGCAGACTTAAGAGCCTTAACGATGGTGACAACCACGGTCAAGAGATATTGAATACGTTGCTAGACGAATGGAGACGCCGTTTGACTGTCGTCCAGTCGGACGTTCGTACCGTCGAACCTTTGTTAAGGATCAGAAGGATACTGTTGCAACAAACCCAGGTAACCATTTTATATTTAAGAAATGATATAAACATACATACATACATATTCTCACGCCTGTATTCCCATGAGGGGTAGGCACAGCACATGAATTAAAAGATCCAGTGCCACGTCTAGCAAATTCAGGGTAACCAGATGGTTAAATGTGATATTGCGGTGACAGGTTGCTAGCCCATCGCCCACAATACACTAACCCTTTCCCAGAGTCGACTCTTACGACACCCACGGGAAGAAAGGGGGAGGTGCTATTCTAACCCGGCATGACACGGGCAAATGATATTAAAATATAAAGAAATATCTGAAAACATTTATTGTTGTATTTGTAGGAATTATTAGAACCAACGCATCCAGTTACTGCGAGTACTTTCAAAACGTGCATTGGTGACCTTTGGCTCCAGAGCGCTAAACATGCTAGAAAAGCTGGAGTTTTTCAACAGGTGAGTACCTGTTGTTTCTTTCCACTGTTTCACTATGTTGTTGGCAACATCTTACTCTTATCTTCTAGTAATATAGGTATTTGATTTGGATTTGACTAAATAAAAGACAGTAATTATCGATTCCAGTCTTACATGTACATTCTCAACGCCGAAGAATATCGTCCTGAAGAATTGTTTATAGAGAAATCTAAAATGTACTGGGCCAGAGGACAACACGAACACGCATTTACTACGCTAAGGCGCGGTTTAGAAGACGCTTATCCACATTTGGACAAACTCACAAATGAACAAAGGTATGTACTAGGTATTAAAGTAGTGCACACATAGTTAATTAATACTCATAGCAAGTGAGCGTACTAAACTAAACACACCACACTAAAATGAGCTACTCTTTCCTTTTAGATTTACTTTATTTTTTGGTCATTTTTGAAAAATCTATGCATTGTTTCAGAAAAATATGCGCGAAAGCGAAGCTTCTGATTGCAAAGTATAACGATGAAACTACGAATGTGGATGTTGATGTCAATATAGGGTATTACAAAGAAGCAGTTGATGTTTTCAAGCACTGGGAAAAGAGTTTGGTGAGAAACATTAGCTATTTCTGGTGTCATAGTTACAATAGTAAAAAAAGTAGCTTATTTTTTATTAGTTTGTCTGTCTATATTGATTAACCCAGAGGTAACAAAGTGCTTGATTAAAAGGTATCTAGATTTTTTTCTTATGGTGCTTTGTGTTGTCGTGATACGTCGATCATTCCGTTTCTGTAGGCTCAGCATCAGCACGGCAATACGTTCTAGTCGCGTCGCGCGCTGGATAGTCTACCTGTCACTTTCTGACGTAAGAAAGTGACAGGTGTAGTCTATGTCGCGCGTATCTCTAATCGCGCCCTGTCTGCTAAGGGGACTGGTTTCAGTGTCTTACCACTGTCATTATGTTACCTGGTGATTTCATGATTTTTTCCAACTTCACTCACGATAATAATACTTAGAGTATTATTTTCCCTCTACGAACTGAAAGACGAAGTGAACTATGAGAGTTGCTGGTATAGTGGTCGGCGAAAATCTAGGCCACATTTCAAATGGTTGGGTTAAGTTACCCCCACCTCAAAAAATCTGGCCAAGTTTGATTTCGAGATCTATAGCAGGTGGCGAGTTGTCGTTCATTTTGGTTTTCTAAGGGCTATCTTTGTTCATCAGTGGTGTCTTCCAGCTGATGATGATGATATTTTTTCCTTTCAAAGGTATGCTTGGGCG
The DNA here is from genome assembly GCA_005406045.1 of Adoxophyes honmai. NCBI lineage: Eukaryota > Metazoa > Arthropoda > Insecta > Lepidoptera > Tortricidae > Adoxophyes > Adoxophyes honmai. Next base: position 128,599 of record BHDV01001538.1, read on the forward strand.
CGTACTACGAGAAAGTGAGCAACGGCGACCCAGTGACCGGCAGCGGCCCCGTCTGGTCGCGGAGACTGTACGCCCTTAACAGTTACGGCAAAGCGCTGCAGTTCGGCCACAAGTACTTGTATCAGAGTATGCCTAGAATGTTGTCTATTTGGTGAGTGATTTGAAATATTTTAAGATGTTCTTCATTGAGTTGTACTTGTTTTTTTTATATATATTGGACAAAATATGTGAAAAAGAAGTCATGTTGACCGCAAGTAAAAAGTGCAGACTACGTGTCGTCGGCGAAACCACAGGTAGCTAGTAGTAGTCGCTATAGACATCAGTTAGTCGCACGCAAACTTTACACTGACAGCGGAGTGTTGCCGTGCTTTAGTGCAATTGCCAAAAAGTCAGAGTGACTGACAAATGAACACTTAAAGCTTACTCTTAAATTTTGTTGAAAGGCATAGCGCTCCTTTTCTGACAACTACCTTAGCATTGTATGTTCTTTGAATGCTATTTGCGGTTGCCTGAGATCGTATACGAAAACATGAACACAGCAGCATGTCGCAGCAACGTGTCTTTGTGTATTCCATTCCATTGGTCACTTTCTTTCTGGCAGGTTGGACGTAGAAGTAACACCTTCTGACACAGCTATATGCACAGTTCTGGCCCAAATGACCGAGGTTATCAAAACTTACTCGGAGAGGCTGCCTCTCTACCTCTATCTCACAGCTTTCTCCCAGATCGTCTCAAGGATATGTCATCCGGTCAAACAAGTAAGTTATTCAGTAGTCTGTTCTATTTAGATGACTGTTTATTGAGATGACCAGTGATTGCAACAGATAGTGCTGTTTCTCGAGACTTTTTAGTTCGTCTGTTATCTCAAAATTGTGGGAAGCGGAGAAAAGAACAACAGGCCTTTATCGTAAAACTGCTTTGTTATGTCTGAGTTTTTCTTTGGTAGCAGTTTTTCTATGCTGTGGTAGCCCAGTGGTTCGACCTGTGGCCTCTCAAGCAGAGGGTCGTGGGTTCAAACCCCGGGCTCGCACCTCTGAATTTTTCGGAATTTATGTGCGATATCGAATTTGATATTTATCACGAGCTATTCGGTGAAGGAAAACATCGTGAGGAAACCTACACACAGCGACGAAGTAATTCAACGTTGTGTGTGAAGTTCCCAATCAGCACTGGGCCCGCGTGGGAGCTATAGCCCAAGCCCTCTCGTACTGAGAGGAGGCCTGTGCCCTGCAGTGGGACGTATATAGGCTGATGATGATCAATTTTAATGAAAACGTAGTCACTTAGTGAAGTACTTGAAACTGTTTCAGCTACCAACTGCGTCTCACATACCTACTACTAATTCCTGATCTGTGAATGCGAAACCGACATTCGGATTGCTTCCGATCGACGTGGTTATAGTCATCTCTAACTAAAGAAATAATTCCAATTATATCTTGTCAGGTATACCTCCAACTGAAGGCAATAATAGTCAAACTCATAATGGCATACCCTCAACACACACTATGGATGATGATGAGCGTCATCAAGTCAGCATACCCGCAGCGCATCAAGCGGTGCACAGACGTGTTCGCTGATCCTCATTTGAAGGAGCCTCATATGCTGAAACTTGTCAACGACTTTACGCAGCTTGCTGAGAAAATGATAGAGCTGTGTAACAAGCCTATTGTGGGACATGGATCTGTAAGTGATATTTTAAATATTCATAATAGCCCACGGTTGTGCTTGACATTACTTTAGGTTAATGTAGAACCGAGGTTCCCTAACTTCTGCCAGATTCTTAACTCTATTTCTACTATAACTAGCGTGGATCCCGTTCGTATCTCCCATGGACAGGGTTTACCTGGACCACTTTGGGAACCAATGGTCCATAAAGTTCCAATACTGGTTTCGGAAATACATACATACATACATATTCTCACGCCTGTGACGCGATTTCATTTAGTTTTCTACCACTTAGATTAGGTTTAACTGCCTAGAGACAGGACAACTTGAATAAGGCGGCGTCACCTTTGAATCGGTTTCACTCGGACTGTCAATTCATATACACGTTACATACATACATATTCTCACGCCTGTATTCCCAAGAGGGGTAGGCAGAGCACATGAATTCAAAAAATCCAGTGCCACGTTTAGCTATTTTAGGGTAACCAGATGGTTAAACGTGATATCGCAGTCACAGGTTGCTAGTCCATCGCCCACTATACACTGACCCTATCCCAGAGTCGACTCTTACGACACCTACGGGAAGAAAGGGGGAGGTGCTATTCTAACCCGGCACCACACGGGAAGTGAAATTTCTTTCGGAAACTTTCGGAAATATTTGTGTCAAAAACATTAGTAACTCAAGTCTTTCAGTCTAACTAGCCACCTAAACGTTTCGTGTAACGAGTGTAGTCTTTCGTGGTAGCCGCGGCGCGGTTTTGTTTTCCAGAGGAAGGACTATGTATTATTTATTTCGAAACATGTCAATCTAAACTCGACTTAATCATGACTTCAGTTTTTTACCTATTTAATTAATAAAATGCAATTTCAGACAACAACAGTAACAAGTCTAGTGCGGACGTTACCACGCCTTCTGGCTAGTAGTAACTTTAGCCATATAATGATGCCGTTCCAAGAGTTCTGCAAGATAGTGCTACCCTCAAAAGCAGCGAGGCAGGAACGGATCGACTTCAACATACCGGCCGCCCCCCCTGTCTACTTGGCTGGCATTGAAGAAACGATCACCATATTGCCCTCGCTTCAGAAACCTAGAAAGGTTACATTGAAAGGTATAGTATGGGTTTTATATTCAGAACTCGTAATTACAGTGGTCGCCAATTTTTTTGTGATGGGGATAAGTTCGCGCATCGCTTTTACCTGGAAAAACCCACCACAAAAAAACTGGCCAAGTTTATTGCCGGCCACTATGATAGCGCGAACTTAAGTTTATTTCTCTCAGAAACTTAACAGATTAAATTATATTTTTCTGCATAAAATACCTATGTTAGTCCAGTTTGTTGAAGCTTTCTCTCGCATATGTGATTGTTCCGGCGATTACCTTTAAAAATAATGCTACCATTGAATCACACTTGTCAGTTTAGTATAAGATGGCGCAAGGTTTCCTTTTTTGCATTTGCAGAAACTTTTCATCATTATCGAGTTATTTATATTGTTTCTTTTTAGGCTCAGACGGGAAAGCGTACGTGATAATGCTAAAGCCGCGAGACGACTTGCGAAAAGACTATCGTTTGATGGAATTTAATTTGGTTGTCAACAGATTCCTTCAGGTAAATAAACTGACTTTATTTTTCTTGTGATTGTATTTTTAATATATACCTACATGTATAACATGTTTCAAATTGAAAGGATGCTCCTGAGACCCGTCGTCGACGTCTCTACATCAGAACCTACTCAGTTCTGCCGCTCAATGAAGAATGCGGTATCATTGAATGGGTAAACAACCTAGTTGGGTTGCGGCCTATCTTAATGCACATCTACAAGCAAAAAGGTACTTGGACTGTCGCGAGTAACTCTTTTATTAGATGATACTTGAACTTGTCTAAAAGATGTTTATATCCAACCTATCTCAAACAAACAAACAAAATTATCAGAATTTACTTGTCTCATCCTGAATTAATACTTATTATTTGCCTGTTTTAAGGGATTCATACAAGCAACAGAGAATTAAAAGAGATGATGTGCGCCAAAAACGATCCGTTCGAGAGGAAACGACGCATGTACGAAGAAAACTTGCTGCCGCGTCACCCACCCGTCTTCCAAGAATGGTTTAGGAGAGTTTTCTCCGACCCTTACGGATGGTATGACAGTGGACTTGTTGTGATATTAAGAGTGGATATAGTGTGATATTAGATTTAATCAACACTTAATCGTTTCAGGTATCAAGCTAGATCGGCATACATAAGGACAACAGCTGTTATGTCCATGGTCGGATATATTTTGGGTATGTAAAAACTATTTTGGGTATGTAAAGACTATTGTATTTTCCAGTAGTGTAGGCAGAGCACGTTACATAGACAAACCGTCACTATTACACATTCACATTTTAAGTTTTAAGTTTAATTTAAAATATAGCCTAGAAAAAAAACTGAACCTATTTCCTTAACACTTGATGTCTAATTAAAGCTTTATAGACTGCCTTTTTATTTAAAAAATTAATAAGGCTGAAAAAAAACATGTCAACTGCCTTGGGTAAAGTTCAAATTGTTTATCAGGGCTCGGCGACAGACACGGCGAAAACATCTCCTTCGACTCTACCAACGGAGACTCAGTGCACGTAGACTTTAACTGTCTTTTCAACAAGGGCGAGTCTTTCGAGTGGCCCGAGCGAGTTCCGTTCCGACTGACACACAACATGGAGGCTGCTATGGGACCGCTGAAACACGAGGGAATGTATAGGTGAGTTCACACAAAGATTCCGTACGTAAATACTGGAACATGAACTTAAGTAGTTTTTGGGTCTACGCTTGCTGATGCAGATTACTCGTAACGGATGTCCGTCTAATAAGAAATTGTATGCACTACAAAACTAAGAAATTATATGTACATGCACTATTCATTATACTGGTAATGCTAACTTAGGTCTCTGTCTGTTAGGCCTACGTCTTTCGAAAATAATAGGCAAGGCGAAAGATTTTGAAATCCTCTTCCGTAATGCAGATAACCATCTATTGTTTACAACAAAACCTTTATTTCGGTAATAAACTTAAGATTTTGGAAATTTAAAGCCATTTTTATAATCATTTTTAAATACTGCGCGAAAACAGCTCGCCGTGTCATGGCGTCGTGTGTGACGTCACACTTACGTACGTCAAATTTGTTTACGCGCAGCTAGACAGCAAAGTAAACAAACACTGCGTATTTTTTGTGTTAATAATGAATTCTAAAGTTTACAAGTGGTGTGCAGTGCCTCAGTGCAAAAATACATCAATAACGACACCCAATAAGGTGTTTGTACATGTCCCATACAAGAAAATAATAAGAGATAAATGGTTAAAGCTTGCACGGCGAAGCGATGGTTAAAGCTTTTGTGTGTCAATAAATCTAAAACTTCCATCACTTCTCATATTTAGGTGTTTCGAAGTTATACAAATTTTCTCGTTTTGTTAGTAAATAACTGGTTTAGCAAACATACCTATACTGACTGTAAGGGAGTTAACCTTAAAAACAAAGACAAGCTTATTGTAAAAATAACCTATAAAAGTAAAACGTAATAAACTTCTACGAGTTTAAAACGAGTCTGATTGCTACTTAGTCATATTTGTATCTAGTGTTAAAGATAAATACAAATAAAATATATTTACAAAGAGGTTTTCACGTTTCTATATTCGGAAGAGCAAAATTCTTTATTTGTTGCAAGGAACTCGCCCAACATCAATAAATCGATCCTGGGCAAATTTGCACTGTTTGCCTTAACTAAACCTGGTTCCATTGTTAAAGATAGATTCGTGTTATAAAGTTGATAAATCACAAAAACAACTATATATCAATCGTAACGCGCAATCAGTATGTAAGGTAATCAAAACACAGTGAAGAGTACATAAGTATGACGTCATGCGCTGTGATTGGCGTTTCAGTCAAAATGGCCGATTGCAGTATTTTACTCTTTTATTTTATTGAAAATCTTATTAATCTCAATTTTTTAAATAAAACTAAATCAGTTTTTTAAATCCTTTGAATGTGTATTTTCCTCTAAAGTCATTAAATCTTTGATAATGTAATACTGTCGACACGCCTATTCTCGTCATCCCATAAAAAACGCTATAAATCAGTAGCAGTAATAACATTATGGAGAATTAAGACTAATTGATAGTTCTAAACAAATTTATGCTGAGCATGTGTTAAGCCAAGGATACACTAGGGGACAAGTGTCCCGCGACACGTGTCCCCAACAACGTCGGGCGAAGTAGTGCGACGTTGCCGGATTTCGCTCGACATGTCGCGCGAAATATGTATATACGCGGATATTAGTCGCGCGATGTCTCCAGATATGTCAGGCGAAATCGGCCTGTCGACATGTCGCGGGACATTTGTCCCCTAGTTTATCCTTGGCTTTAAGGACACAAAGGAAACAATGAATAAACAGTTAAGAATTGAGAACAAACGTTCAGGTCCAATTTATTCATCATACAAATTTCAGTCCCGACTGGGGATAGAGCTTGGGGAAAACCTTAGTCAATTTACTGGGTTAACCCACTCGGTCATCAAATGTAATACTAGCTCGATTGCTTGGTTATTCCGAATTCGACTACAACACATATAGTTAAAAGTTTTAATAATATCATCCGTGGTTCAATAATCTATGATGATATTAGGAGTTGAGATAACCGAACTAACTTTTATGTTCCTTTGTGTAGGAAGAGTTGCGAAGCAGTGATGCGGGTTCTTCGAGCGCAGACGGCGGCTCTGATGTCAGTGATAGGTCCGTTCGTCTACGACCCTCTGGTGTCGTGGGGTCGAGCGCGTCCCATGGACTCGGGCGAACGTACCAACGAACAGGCGATGCAGAATTTGCAACACATACGGCAGCGGCTTAACGGACTAGTGAGTAAAAAAAAACTTTATTTTCTTTTGAGTTTATTTTTACAGAGATAGGTTGAAAACTCCTATAAGACGTTATGGGCAAAAATGTGCCATAGGCCATAGGGCGTTCGACGGGTTAATTTAAGCTAAGCGTCCACAGGTCCGCATCGCACGCATCGGACGCATCGGATTCAATCAGATGTATGGCGAAATGCGATGCGTACGATGCGGACAGGTGGACGCACTTGTATGAGTTTCTAAACAAAGAATACTACAATCCGTTGCGTGCGATACGTCCGATGCGTACTGTAGTCGATGGAAGATGGTGAACCAAGAAGAAAGTCAACAATTGCAACTGAAGAAGTATAATTTCAGAGTTTTTACAAACTAGGAGCTTTTACAATAAAAATGAAATATAGATGTGTGCGTGCGGTAGGTTCGGCTCGCATTCGCGTAGTACCCGTCGGCGAGGTTCGTCCTGATATTTATACCCCCTTCCCCTCTGTGGTCTGCGTCGCTTACACGTACGATACCGATAAGTGGACGCTTAGCTTTAATAACTTGTGTCAGGAGGTAGTCAATCACTAGCGTATACCAATAAACAAAGTAAATGGCCAAAAGAGTATTTATAATTATAAAAAAGTAAAGTTTGCGAAGAAAGTGTTGTCCTTATTCAATTTCTGCTTTAGTTCGTTTATGTCGGTCTGCCTTTTACGTGTCAATGTATTGTCAGTGACACTGAGTAAACTATCAACGTTCTATTGAGCTGTGGAGCGACGTTCTTGCACTGGTTCTAGTTTTTTACTAGGTAACAGATTCTAAGAATATGTATCAAAAGGGCGTTTAACCAAGTGACTAGTATTTTCAATGGTCTCGACTCGACGGTTTGACGTTATTGCAACAAGGCATTTAACCGCGCGAGTTTGGCGAACTACGCGCACTTGAAACTTGACCGGCGAATCGACAGTGATGCCTACTTGAGTGTAGTTGCTCGTGTCATCGTGTCCAGTAATGTTAGTTTAATTTGTTCATGTATGTTAAGTTGAATTTTTGAATATGCTATTTAAACCTGTGATCGTCAGTAAAATCATGCTTATGCCAGAAAAAACTATACCACAGGTGCAAACTGTCTAGTTCTGGATTGTTTTTTTCTGGTATTATTTATTCATTGTATTTTCATTATTATCAATCAATTAAGTACTAGCTAAACCGACTAAACTTTAAAAGAACAGGCAAAAAAACTCTGAATATACTTTTTTTAGGGTTCCGTACCCAAACGGTAAAAACGGGACCCTATTACTGAGACTTCGCTGTCTGTCTGTCTGTCTGTCTGTCTGTCTGTCTGTCACCAGGCTGTATCTCACGAACCGTGAGAGCTAGAGAGTTGAAATTTTCACAGATGATGTATTTCTGTTGCCGCTATAACAACAAATACTAAAGTTAAAATAATTATAATAATTAAGGGGGGCTCCCATACAAAAAACGTGTTTTTTTTTTGCTATTTTGTATCTATTTAAATAACTGTAACAGGTAAATACTTGAAATGCTCACAGTATATTTAATTAAATATTTACTTTAAAAGGAAATAATTAAAATAAAATAAAATTAGTATTTAAGGGGGGCTCCCATACAAAAAACCTATTTTTTTGCATTTTTTTTTGCTGTTTTGGGTCTATTTAAATAATTGTAACAGCTAAATACTTGAAATCCTCACAGAATGTTTAATTAAACATCTACTTTAAGGGAAATAATTAAAATAAAATACAATTGGTATTTAAGGGGGGCTCCCATACAAAAATTCTGATTTTTTTGCAGTTTTTGGTACGGAACCCTTCGTGCGCGAGTCCGACTCGCACTTGGCCGGTTTTTCTTATTTGAAATCTTATAAAAATAAACTGTCTGTCTGTCTACTTTGGCAACTTATTTAAGTTTAGTATAATTTTTTTAATGTATTTCAGGTCAAAACCAAAAATAAGCAGCTATCGTTGTCGCTATCTCCAGAAGGGCAAGTCGAACACTTAATAGTAGAAGCAACCAGCATTGCGAACCTGTGCCAAATGTACATCGGATGGGGACCATTCTTGTGATCAAAATGTGAAACCAAAGTGCCTGTCATTGTTATAAGTGATCCTAATTGTATGTTAACGTTAAGTTTTAATAAATTGTTGGATAATTAATTACGTTTTATTATTAAGATATACATAATTAGCGATAATTTCATAATTTTTAGTCGTATTCAATTTGTTTAGCATATTCATACGTCTAAAATTCTGTTGATGCCGCTTATGAAATACGTAGTCGAAATAACTATGTTTAGAATAGTGTTCCGTGCGAAATTATATACAAGTTATAGCAAAACATTATCATCTGAAACACTAGGAATCATACATTTCAGAAACATACAATCGACTAAATGCTATTTCAGATCACGTACTTAGTTACTGGGCTATCCAAAATGTTTTATTAGACATCTGTTCAACATTATACATAGAAATACTTCGTAACGTCTTTAACGTGTCACATACAAACAAAAACGCTATAGAAAAACAAGCGCAACAAGTTACCTTACACATCGTTCATGTGGTGACTGGCAGCCTTATATTATTCATTTTATTTCTGAAGTAGGCATCCGGTTCGATCCTCCTCGCACTTTGCGGGCACGGTATCCTACATCCTACCCCGTAACAATGCTCCTTTCATCAATTCGTTCGTTTATCCGCCACCGGTCATATTTCAAAGATTCCGGGATGTTGCTACAAAATGGCAGCTGTTTACATGACACTTTGGACCCTTACGGCGTAAATCCCTTCAGGTAAAGTTACTTTTAATTTCTCCCTCTTCAAATCAACGAAATGTTACGGGGTTTCTACATTGGTTTCGAGCTCTGATTTAAATATAAAACGTAACCTGTGGGAATACAATTTATATTGAAACACGTATGCAGGTCTGTACCTTACCGTAAAATCCATTCCGGATGTATGCGAGCGCCAGTGCTGCTTTTAAATATGCAGCAGATTAGGATTATTATCCTTAATCGAATCGAGTTTAAAAATATATTCTACCTATAGTAATAGTCCCCGGTGCACTTATTGTCAAGCTCAATATCTGCATGGACCTGGTAATCGCTGCCATTGATTTCGCAGTTAGTTACATTTACTGCCAAAGCAATGCTAGTACATCGGATATCTTCATTACGATAATATCTTCATTGGCAAGTAAGTTTGAACCGACTCTTTGAAGATCTTGTGATCGCCTATGTTCCCAAATGGGGTACCTAGAGTAGGTACACAAAACGTGACGTAGACAAAGCCATGCCACATGTGAAAACCATTTCACGCTTCACAGCCACTTCTACCATAAATTTAGGTTTGAAAACAAGAAGGTTTGGAAGAGGTAGTATAATAGTGACAGGTTGCTAGCCTGTCGCCTAAAGCATGCCTAAACCCATTTCCTTAGTCGCCTCTTACGACATCCTCCGAAGAAATCGAGAAGTGTTATCCCGACACCAGACAGGAAGATCTTGCCAATAAAATGTAAAAACGCTAGAAATATGCCTTGCCTGTTCCCTCTGTATCTCAGACATACATTGGCTTTAATCATAATAAATAGCTGACCTGATTTTTTATCGCGGGACCGTTTAGCCTCGAAGCATTAACATACAACATGATTTGAGCCTGTATGTCACACTATCGGGCTAACGGATGATATATTCCGGCCCGCTCATTGTGAATTCTTCCCGCGTTTGGGATGACCTCTTCCCCTAGGTTTGTCCTCGATGCTTTGCGGATCACTTATTCGACCTTTAGGTATAATATTATGATGCCTGGCTCGTAAATAGAGTAAATATTTTCAAAGGTTTGGACTTGTCGTTGTCCGCTTAAATTTGACTTAGTGAAATACAATTTTGTGGTGGTGTTTATTAATTTACTAGCTTTTGCCCGCGGCTCCGCTCGCGTTAAATTCGGGGTATCACAGAAGAGATAGCACACATACCAATTTTATAGCTTTCTACATTGAAAACTTCCACTCCTCACTTTAGGGAAATTGAAGAGACAAAATGTAGCCTATGTCACTCTCCATGCCCTAAACTATCTCTACCTAAAAAAATCACGTCAATCCATTGCTCCGTTTAGCCGTGAAAGACGGACAAACAAACAAACAAACACACTTTCACATTTATGTATTGGTACGGATTCGTAAATTGTAATGTTTAGTTTATTGCTTGGATGTTGGATTTAAGGCTGGCTTTTTATATTCAAACATGCCTATTTTTTTTCTGTAAAATAAATTTCAATGTATAAGCGTCTAATCAGTTACAAAGCAAAGGACCGGACTCGTAGTTTTTAATTCTCGTTTATTTTAACACACATACTTTATTACGCTTGTTTTCCCAAACGGGTAGCAGAGTAGGTACATGAAACGCTACATAGACAAAGCCAGGAACTATTTCACGCTTCGAAGCAACGTTTAGCATATTTATTTAGGTACCCTGAGAAAATAGGTAAAATAGTGTCAAGTTGCTTATGTTCCCTATCGCCTAAAATATACAGCTAGATCTTCTTCCGTGGATGTCGTGTCGCATCGTGTCGTGTCATACGATACGACATCCACTGAAGAAACGGAAAGGTGTTATTCTAAACCCGATACTACACGGCACATGTTTGATTCAACCTTGTCTTTCATCTATTGAAAAGCTCAGGCAATCAAAGAATTTGATAAAAAAAGTGTTGAGAATCTTGACAGCGATTCAAACGCCCGAATATTCATTCCCCATTGGCTTGTCTTTTGATTGTATAGCCTTAGCGGTTTGATATTTTCATACCTTTTAGGAGAGGAACACCTTAGTACCTATTTCGTATAAATTTCAAAGTTTTATCTGGTCGTATTTCTAATATAACGGCTCTTGAAACATAAGGGAAGAAATGGACGGAAATCGAAATGATTCTTTCTCATTTAGAAGTCACACTAAAATACTTACTACCTGCAAGCATGTATCCACCTAGTTTTGTCCCTATGTTTCCCTCTTATGTCATCATGTTCTAATAATGCAGGTTATTGCTAACGGGAGTGGATAATCTGTCTAATATTGCATAATACTAGGGTGCAGATAAGCTGCCTCAGCATTTGCGGACTAGAATGGAATGTAGCGTCTAAATACGACTTATCAGAACTAGCGTCAGTGTACGCGAGATTATATTACTCTGCAATGGTTTAAATCACAGTAATATCACCACATCAACAAATTGGGCAAAGGCTTTTTATTTTTAGGACATCGCTATCTCTCTCGTATTGCTTATGTTGAATAACTTGAAGTGTAATTGTAAGCTTTTTTTTAGTATTTATGTTCAGGCTTTAATTATAAAGATGGTTATGAGAGCAACGGTGATGATGATGACTCTAAATTTCTTATTATTATAGGCTATTATAAACACTGTAAAACCAATATAGACGGCGAATATAAAAAGGGAGATCTATCTAATCTACCTAAATAATATTCACAATTATGACAAAACACTGCTTACCCAACGAACTTGTTGAAAGCAATATTTAATCGATTGAATTTCCTTTTAGCTAGCGTATAACTGCAAATTTATGGCTAGGACAGCCACTTAAATTTATATTTTTCCGAGACTGGACTATTTAGAACCGGGAACCGCTTGGCATTTATGAGAGCGGTTCTCGGACCAGGGCTGACCTAGTATCGCAGTCCAGCGCGTATAGGTAGCGCGGTTGACAGGCAATATCCGGATGATCCATTGTTCACCTCATTGCGGATTCTGGACGGAATGCTCCCCTTTCATTCGGCCCTTGCCAGCCCGGGAGATGAGGTAAATGTAAATAGCAGAAAATGCTCCACGGCTCTGTTAAGTGAGGATAAACGAGGGTGTTTTTTGAGGACCTCCGAAGGAAACTTTCCAAGCACTATTGGAATACCTAAAACTAAAAGGAAATTGAGTGTCAATCGACGCGGTTACTTGCGAAGTCAGTTTCGTGAGCTACTTGAAATTGTTGGATACTTGAACGTGCTCAATTTGGTCGTGCCCATTTAGTATTTTGTAGGTAGGGTCAGTTTAATGGGGTTCGCTGTCGATTTAGTTTCGGGCCTATTACTTTACGAATGGTAATGTTGTTCGTTCAAGAATGTTCGGTTACTTACAGTCATTGAGGATAGAACCTATAGAGTACCAATGTCATCTTGGTTGTTCGGAAATTAATCCGCAAAACAATTGAAGTGATCGCTGTGCTCTTATTGGCCGGTCCAAGATCGCGCGTAACGCTAGTGCCTTTTTCTCTACGGTTATTGGCTCTGTACAGTTTCTGTGACAGTGACGGTGACGTTTTGTATGTTGAAATCAACAAACTATTTGCGGACCGGGGTTGCGAACATTGTTTCTCTATAGGTTCTATCCTCTATGCTTACAGTATTTGTATTCAGCACTTAGCTACTTATACGTTTGGCCAATTGTACAAAAACTTAAATTGTAAATTTTCGACGTCTTGCTAATATTTTTTTGTGGGAAGGATTTGAATTAAATTAACATACCTAACCTAAGTACCTACATACCGACAATATTGAGCTTTTTCACTCACCCATAGTCATACTAACTCCATTCTATCCCTTTTTAAGTCTGCTTATTTACTATTGTTTTCGAAGACAGAACTTCAGAAACGGCGAGTAATTTAAAACACTTCACATTAACGGAAGATAGGTAGCAATAATAAGTTAAGTACAAGCCATTTAGTCAGATTAAGCCAACGTTCCATCACGTCAAAATTGTATAAACAAACAATTGGTATCAGCTCATTTCTAATTTAAGTAATGACAATAATAGGCATTGCACCCCAACACATCTGTTACGATTTCCCCCGAATTAAGGTTATTTACCGCGTTCAGGTACACATCATTTGTCACCTTTATGCCCGCTATTGTAGTAATCGTACATAGCTACGCTTTTACGCGGAATTATAACAGGGAATTCTCGTTTTTCTTTCCCTTTTTCCTTACCTGTATTTTGTCTTGACAAACTGTTATTAGGAGTTAATGTATCTTACTACGTTTAACATTGTCGTTGGGGGGTGGAACAATCGAATAACAGAGAACACTCTAAGCTCATGCGATTCAAGATGCGTTCACGGAATGACGCAAATGTTATGAGAGAAATGGTATTTACCCACTAACCTAGATTTGAGTTCCATCCTGGTAAAGCTTTTAGGTACACTCTTAATGGATGCTAGATGTCAAGTGGCTGACATCATTCCTAATCACAATCTCCTTGATATGTTTGCGCTGGAAGATAGTATTCCTTTCGAGTTGGGTGTATACTTAGAACTAGTGTAGTAAAGAAAATAAGCAAGCTGGGAAGACTCGTATTTCTGTTTTATCTTTCCTTGAATTGTCTTACCAAAATATAACAACAACGCCAACATAGTAGATACCCATGTGATTGCCAAGTTGCAGCCTTACAATTTACAATACGATTCTTCGACACAGCGTCTGTGCGCTCTCGATAGATCGTGCGCGAGCGAGCACAAAGCACCTCTCCAAAATATCGGATACCTCTTGTAAAATCCGAAGTGGTTCCGAGACGCAGTTACGACTTCAGCCGTTTATTGGAAAGGACAAACGGTCCTGAGATAAGGGAGATTGTTGTATCCTAGAAAAACTGCGTGCTGTCACGTCTCGATGTTCAGCCTTGGGTTTGGATTAGGCTGTGGGCGATATGCGTTGTAATCTGTGGTGTACTTGCCAAATGTTTGGGTAAATAGCATATGATAACATCAAGAAATTGGAGCTACTTACATAACTACAACAAAGTTAAATAATATACCTAAAAAAAAAATTGTTACTTGCAGGTTGTTAATAGTCACACATTTATGAGTATACCAGCAAAACCTACTTAGATTAAACTCTAAAACCAACTTTACTTAAAAAAGTAAGTCGAAAAGGTATACAAATTATTTTGGTAGACAAAATAACTTACTTCAATTATAGTGAATTTATAAGATTAGATTAAATTAGATTCCAGAAATTAAATTAGGTACGTATATCTAATTTACATGCCAGATACAAGTAACTCACAAAAGGATCGTCAAATTGCAAGTACTTTGTGTTAGCTTAGCGGTCTTGGACGGTTGTTTCATTCATATTTCTAGTATACTTGTCTTGATAGAGATAGACTGATTTACGCATAATTAGTTGCGGCAAATGTATTTTGAAGTCTGACTTACTAACTAAAACAAGCAGTTGAGGTAAGTCATAACATAATTCTGCCCAAAGCACCTCTTCATAATCCGAAGCGCTGAGAAAAGTTAACAATCTCGGCCTCTCGGGTTGCCAAATTTGGAGAGCTTGATTTCCACTCCCAAGAAAGTTACATCAAGTTAGAACGAGGGTGTTCACCGAGATATTTTATTAGTTATATGTTTAAAACTTTAGTTCCGCTGTAAGTTGCAAAATTTGACAATTACTTGTTCAGGATCTTTGTTCAATTATTTTAAGTAGATAATATATGTATGTATAAAAGTAGGAAAGTAGGGTAGTAGTTACCTAAGTAAAAATTGGTGCCTAGTATCTAGTGGTAATAAAGCCATATTGACTAAAGTAAACAAAGTAAGTATTTTTATACAGGGTGGCCGGAAATTGACCGTAAATATTTTAACCAGTGGTCGGTTAAACGCGTCTGAAAACCCATCCGTACCAATATAAATGTGAAAGTGTGTTTGTTACATAGGTTACTTTTTGTCTCTTCAAAACCCCCCATTTTCCGAAATACAGGGGTGGAAGTTTTCAATGTAGAAAGCTATAAATTGGTATTTGTGCTATCTGTTCTGTGATACCCCAAATTAAACGCGAGCGGAGCCGCGGGCAAAAGCTAGTGTAAAGTATTTCCCGAAAATTTTCATTATTGACCTTACGGGAGACAGATGTTTAATCGCTTTTCAGGTCGTTGTGCCTTTTGTTTTACCTAGGTACATACTTTATTTACGTCCCTTACGCAAGTCTCGTTAGTCGGCGCGTACGCTCCTGCAGTTCGATATTACGATGCTATGCGGTTGACTAAGAGCCGGAGTTCAAAAGACGACAATATTTTCAGATTTTCGTTAAAAAAAAGAAGAAATCCAGGAAAAAAACTTAACAGTATAAACAAGGTGGCCGGAAATTGACCGTAAATATTTCAATCAGCGATCGGGAATACGGGTCTTAAAACCCCTGTGAACATACATTGTTAAAATAGTAATATTGTATTGCTATTTGTAATTCACAACAAAAAAATTGATAATGGGGTAGTTTCGCTTCATTGATGATTCTACGCTTTTTGGTACTGAATCTTTGTCCTATAGAGAAACTCTTATAAGTTAGAAAATATTTCTAGAAAATAGCGCAATTTCATAAGCACACGTGCTTCCGACAAAATATGGCGTCAACCCTATTGGGATCGTAGGATTGCATTCAAGTAAATACGTGAGCTGACAACGATGCAAGCTTAGAACTGCTAAACAGCCGACTTGTCCGCCTATTTCCTTCTCCCTCTGGAGGAGCGAGATGAAACTGCCTGGGTTTATTCCAAAGTGTAGACTGTAAAGCCGGCATTAGATGGCAATGTCGAGTTGTTCCCTCAGGAGCGCAGGTACAGCGAAAGGGATGGGCCACCGGCCATTACGCCAGCCGCCGTGACCCGACCAGCCAAGCAGTTTCAGTTCCTAACTCGTAAAGTTAAAGAAAATTTAAGGGTGACATCCTTTTCAAACAAACTGTAAAGACAACTTAAATGATAAAAGGATATTTTCGGGTATGGTACTTACAATATTGACAAGTAAGTTTTTTTAATTCCCATGTGGTGTCGGGTTTAGAATAACACCTCTCCATTTCTTCCCTGGCGACTAAGGATATACTTAGGTTAAGTTATATTTTAGGCGACAATCTAGCAACCTGTCACTATTGTACCGGCCAACTTCATCCCAAAAAATATATGCTAGAAGTGGCCTCGAAACGTGAAATAGTCATCGTTTTGTCTATGCAGCGTTTTGTGTGCTCTGCCTTTGCCATGCATGTATGTATGTATTGTATATAAGTATTTTAAAAGTTTATCCGATATTGTGTACAATGTTGTCGGCATCAATCTCCTTTACTGGGCATGACAATTTATAGTCCGTCGCAAAAGATAATCCGCAGCAAGGGTTGTTAAAATATTGAAAGCGATTTAAACTGAACGATATCTTGAATAGCACAATTTCTAAAAGCGAGGCAAAAGGCCACTCTTGGTATAAACTGAGTATAAACTCGTATATTTTTGATACACAGTGTAATTTTTCTCCGAACTTAAAACTCTAGTAATGATCTTGCAAGAAGCCCACTTATCTATTCGTACGTAATATTTCTTTTGAGTTCTAGGTAAAATTGTATCTTGAATATCAACCCAACTAAATAGTACACAAAATTATTTAGTCGTATTGATGTCGCATAATGAGTTATAAATTAGTGTTGATATGTATGTACGTATGTTGTCTACAAACGTACACAAGTTAGTCTCGCGCCCGTATTCCAGTCACAAGCGGCAGGCATCAGCATCCACAGCGTTCCATTTGTATCCATTTATTTGCCGAAATCCTCATCTGTGAGGCAAAGCTGAGATGTAATGAACGTTCCTATTCAAACAATGTTACTCACACACATTCCGTGTTAAAATTTGTATTCCGGAACATTAATTCGTTTTGCTATCCGGTGCTTTTTACTGGTCATATTGTGTGGCATTAATGAATTACTATACGTCATTGAGTGAAGTAGTAACGATCGCAAAAAGCTAAAGTTTTCAGTTAAAACGACTGATTGAACTCGGACCTGACCCGAGCCCCGCTGTGACATGGAAAGGGTCGATCCAGACCCGAAGTACAGGACCAGGTGGGCAATTACATTCCTGAAAGAAAGGCAATGATAAATCGATTGATAGTGCTAGTTCTTCCGACCTATTTGTTGGGGAAAAAGAACGGCGGCTTGTAATATGTTCTCTGTGGTATTATCACTTGCGGAAAACGTAAAACGCAGAGACGCGCCGACGCGTACTTGATTAAAATCCAAACGCATGCCATTGCCGCCACCTATGACACCGCCAGCGTATGAAATTACACCTTTAATGGAAATTTTGCGCTTGAATCTCACGAATGGTATCTTAATAACGAGCTCATAGCAAAAGATATTGCAAGTCAGTGAAGTCGCGTGTAAGTAACAATAATATTAAATGGGACACCTTTTCATGTTGCTTGTTTTAGAATTACTGACAGTGGTGGTTACATTCGACGGCTTGGATTTAAAATTTCCTTTCCACTACAATTTAGAAGAAGCGCCTTCGCTTTATGATGAATTTATCAAAAAGTTTGGAAGGAAAATCCGTACTGAGAAAGACAAGAAAATGAGATACGAAGAATTTTTGAAAACACTGAAAACTGTCAATAATAACAATGCTCAGCCGGGTTCGCAAAAAATGAAAGTGAACAAGTATGCAGATTACACAGATGAGGAGAGGCAGAAATTGGGCCAATCCAGAAAACAGGAATCGGGGTTCTTTGTAAAGCCTAAAAAAAAACTCAGAGTTATTGATTTGTTTAAATTGGTTGATAATGAAAGTAACGAATGAATGCTACGTTGAAAAAAAAACTCATAAGTAAACTTATTTAATGCGTGTCATACTTCTCGATATGTTAATTTTCTTTCAAAAATAAAATTATTCAAAAAAGTCCAGGACTTAAACAAGAATGGAATTCATACGTGTTTGATTTCCGAACATAACAACAATAACACATTGATACATCAGCCGTCTCAAATAAATTTATATGCATATCACTTATAAGTTATATCAGGACCATTCAATTTCATAGTCTAAATTGTTGGGATTTCCGCTCAGATGAGAGTTCTCTCGAAGGGTTAAGCTAGTTTTGAACTTTATGTTTGTATTCAACCGAGGAAGTTGTCATAAATATCGGGAGCCTCTGCTTGTCTAACTTGAAGGAACTACATCAAACTGCTTTGTTGACGCAAAAGTTGGAGAGCTCAATATCCTGTTCGTAGTGAAGTGAGCTATTACGAGTTCTATAATGACTGCCTATTACACCAAGTTGCTGTCAAAAATTTCCGAAGGGTTGCCAGGAAGTTCGTAATAAGGAATGTGGGTCAAGTGCGTATCGCATTTGCGCGTACATTGTTTGCGCGAACATAAACAATAGAATTTGTTTGACAAGTATTTAGGTCGCGAGAGATATCTACTCGAGCTGGAAATCTAAGCTCTCGTCGTGAGCATTCAATATAAAATATTGTACCATCCTTTTGTCAATGTTCTCAAAGAATTCTTGCTTGTGTGATTCGCGCATGAATCTTGAATAATAACTACTAGAAACAAAAGAAAACCGTAATAACGCGGACACGTATGGGTACTCATGCTCGAGTTGCAGCAAAAGGAGAAAGCTTTCAAAATGCCAGAGACTAACAACGCTTAAAGACATTCTTTTGTTCTATTGGAAATGGAGAAACCTAATCCGTGCACGGATCGGTTGCTTGAACTCGCCGCGAATATTCTACCAAAGATTTAGTTCTACATGATTTATTGCGTCCTACTGGAGACCAAATGGGATTAAATGGATGCGGAATGCTATATTTTAACTGCACATCTTTAGGAATGACATGCAGAATTCTGGTTCGTGTAAGATTTTATTGAAAGAGCTTTGATTAACTGCAGCTCGGCCTCTTCATCATCATTACTTTTTAGTTATTCAGTTCCTAATTTTCATATTTAGTCCAATAAATGTGTATAAATTTCAATCTACATACTTATGTTAAATTTTATTATTATCTGCGATTAAACTAACTTAAACATTTCACTGTAGATGATGGTTTCATCTCTATAGATAAATTAACCCCTCCGAAACAGACTGTCAGCTATTTTGAGATAGCAGTAAAGATGAGTCTATTCCCCCCTAGGTGGCAGTGCCCGTGAAACAACACAAGCCGTCATATCCTCTGGAACAGGCAGTGCATAGACGGTACAATAACATCCCTACATACTCAAGGCTTTGTACCTAAATGATACTATTACGTTGAAGTTTAGCTCGGTGCTTTGCAGCGTTATGTTGAAATACCTAGTCACATTTCGATTTTTTTTTAAGTACGCATAATCCCGCAAACTCGACCATTTTTCCTTTTTACCGTTTCCGTGTTGAATTGTAAATAAACTGGAAGTTACATGGAAAATAATTAAAAGACAGCACGAGATGTGATTAGATAGGTATACTTACACTACAAATAGACAATGAAGATGAGTCTTCTCGCTGACCGCTATTGTTTATGTTGAATAAAACGGCTCTTTGTTTTGAGTTCGTAATTGGATACAGGGATAATTACAGCGGGGAAAGTTTCGGAGCAACTGAACATGGCGTAGTTAACTGACGGAAGTTATGCGTCCTTGTCGCACAAGGCAATTGTTAAATAAGTTAAAAAGGGATGAGTTTACGCTTCATATGCATGGCGTTTGTATCTGACTGAACCAGTTAAGATATTTAGCGCTTAGTAAAAATGCTATAATGGGCGGTGGGCTAGCAACCTGTCACTGCAATATCACGTTTAACCATCTGGTTACCCAGAAATCGCTAAACGTGGCACTGGATTTTTGATTTCATGTGCTCTACCTACCCCTCTTGGGAATACAGGCGTGAGGATATGTGTATGTGTGTGTGTAAAAATGCTAGTTACAAATCTGCAGCTATCTATGATGAAATTATAGTTCCAAAGTAAAACAGCAATTCGCGTTTGGAAGAACGATGCGAGCGATATTCTATCTTCCAGCCGAGTTTGCATCTATGACTTTCGATAACCATTGGATAGCCATCGGAGTCCAGTACGTGACTTTCCGAAGACAGCGGCCGCCATCGGTGTAATTTTTCACAGGAATACATTTTGTTCGAGAAATTGCAAATTTCTGCAACGACCGACCTCCGTCGTTGACACGCCCCGGCAGTCAATAGCCCGGGGTTTTTTAATGCTGCACTGCATTAAACTGGCTTCAACTGGGTATTTTCAGTTCACACCCGGTTAATTAGAAACGCGTAGAAGCAAGTTAAGTTTTTAAGTTTTACTCAAATTATTATTTCTTTAAAATTACCCCATGTGATCATGGGATAATTTAATTGGATAACTTGGTACAATTTTTGTCAAGTATCCCTTTAAGTAAGCCGTGATAGGCTTTGAATCCTACCAATGTATGTTTTTTGTACCTGTTTGTTGTCATTCTTGTCATGATTCAATAAGTAACTTCTAAAAAGTCTTAAGACCTCTAACTATAGAATTGACGTTTATAACAGTCGTTTAAAAAAAAGGGATAATAAAAACAAAATCACGATCGCTTCCTCTGGTTAACAAAAATTACCTATACAAAATGTCAAAGTAATCAAGTAATCATCAATTTAAAAAGTATTCGACTTACTACTTAGGTACCATTTTTTTACCCAGTCATAAAATACGTAGCGTAGATAAATGGGCTATTATACTCGTTGTACGCACTTGCCTATTGTTTATCTGTAGAAAATTAGTATCTGGTATGGTATTGCATAAAAACTTAGATATGATATTTCGTCGTTCAACGTTGAAAGCAATTCAACAACACTCAAACTCGAAACAACAGTGTGAATTTCACACAAATAAATACTACCTACTTAATAGGCATGCGGACGGAGCGAGCAGGAAGGCTCGTGTAACGTAAAGTTTTACTCATTAATACCCTGCTTACCCGCTAGGATTTCGCTTTTCAACCGCTGAATACGCTGATGAAACTACTTAACACGCACGTGGGTTCAAAATAGGGAACAAACCTTGCTCATCATCATTCTTTGATTTTGACTTACAAGACTCCAAAGTCGCTGAAGTGACTTAAAGGATTATTCACCAGCTTAAGTTGATAGGCGATGGTGACTTAGGGAAATGCAGGAAACGGTTGAATAGTCATTGCGTTGCCATTAATTATAACGGGATTATACTTGGCTTTGCCCTGGTCTCCTAAGTTACCGTCATGACTAAACCAACAGCTGCATTTAAAAAGATAAGTTAAATAATTAAGTATACATCCACCGACATACATCGAAATAGATGACTCAAGTGTATGTACTTCGCGTGCCAAAAGGGAGCCAAAAGGGAGAACAATGGTCTTCCTTTGACGCGATTTCATTTAGTTTTGTACCACTTAGATTAGGTTTAACTGCCTGGAGACAGGACAACTTGAATAAGGCGGCGTCACCGTTGAATCGGTTTCACTCGGACTGTCAATTCCGATCGCTAAAACGCTCATGTGACGTTACAGTAGGTAGACAAAAAGTGGCGTGCTTGGTTTTCATACAAATGGAGGAACTCGCGGTATCTATTTCGATATAAAGTCTGTGTATATGTTATGGACCAAGTGATAATGGGCACTATGCATAATGACCGGGCATTATGAATAATGCCCAATATGAGCGGGCATTGTGATAATAATTGTTCAAATAATCAAATTGCCCGGGCATTATACATAATGCCCATCACGTTTTGGACAGAGTAATAAGATAACATATTAGAATAAATAAAAAAAGTTGCGCAAGCGAGCGCTGCGAGCGAGCAAGACCCCTCGGAGCAGATACGACTCGGACAGGTTAGGTTAGAAGGCCATGGCGGGAGCGAAGCGCAGCGAGCTCCCGCCTTGGCCTTCGAGGTTTATTTTTTTTCTGCTTTCACTATTTTGTCATCCACTTTTAGCCATATCGTGAAAAAATGGTTTCCATAAAATATAAAAAAAAACTGTTTTTGGATATGATGAAATAATCTTAACCATTTTTTGTCTATGTCAAGTTTCGTATGCTCTACCTACCTCGTTTGGAAACATAGGCGTGATTGTGTGTATGTACGAGTATGTAATACACTTCAGATTTACCTTTATTATCACTTTGCCCAATTGTCAAGTAGCAGTATAATAATGCCCGGGCAATGTGAGAAATATCGAAGTTTGCATGATGATTTATCACTTTGCCCGCTAGAGCTGGGCATTATGAATAATGCCCGGGCATTATGTATAATGCCCGCATTAATCACTTGGTCCATAACATATACACCTAACTAACCTTGTTTCTGTGCAACAAAGTAGGCATGAAATCTATCTAGCGCTGTCACAACGCATTTGCAAAACGATATAGCGCAATTCAATGCACCGTCGTGTTTACGCGATTATCTTAATTGGACAGATTTAATTTAAATTCAGCCGGAAATGTTCCGATGGCCTGACGGCGAGCAATAAAACGTTTTAATTTCAGCCCAATTCATTTGGCACGAGTGTCGAACAAAGTTCAATGTTGTATGAATGAGTGCACGCTGTGCGCTCACACGAGTGTATAAGAGGCATGGGTTCACAAAGAGGAATTCTTCTCGGTCCACATTAGCAGCGGTTTCCTGCAGAGTCGAATAAATGTGGGCAATTTGCGAGAGCGTTTATCACCTAAAGAAAAGTTCTGGCGACGTCTGAAACTGCTGTAATTCCGCACCGAAATTCGAGGGTTAATCACGTAAGCTATATATCAACGCTTAATTTGATACGGGCAACTTTGTTTGGGATTGAGTTCTGGGCATTCACACCGACCAAGGGTTTAGCAAACATTGCTTTTAAAAGTGGGAGTCAAACCTTTGCCTGCCCACGGCGGCTGCGGTACGCGTTAATCAAAGCAGTATCAAATTTACTTACTACCTTGTGAAAAATGGTTGATACGGTTCCTACCTTATACTTGTCACCAGTTTCATTTCTACATAGTTGAATAATATACCTAGAACTTCTTCAACTAATAAGAACATAGGAAGTCCGTGCCGACGTTGGGCACACATAATGAACATCCTTGTAATATTAGGTACTTCTCACGAATGCTATGAAAGTGTATTTTTTTTAATACGAAGTAAAAACAAAACTAACTATGTACTGTGTGTTGTCGGATATCACCTCTCCATTTCTTCTACGATGTCGTAACTGGCGACCAAGGAAAAAAGGTAAGGTAGAAAAATATGCCTAATATTTCAAGCGATATGCAGGCCGCCCATCACTAGTTTAACTCTTCACTAACTTCGTAACAAAAAATTGTGCTAAAAGTGGCTACGAAGTGTGAAACAGTTCACGGCATTATCTATATAGCGTTACGTGTGCTCTGCTTATCCCGTTTGGGAATGCAGCTGTGATATTTGAAAGC
Source organism: Adoxophyes honmai (assembly GCA_005406045.1). NCBI lineage: Eukaryota > Metazoa > Arthropoda > Insecta > Lepidoptera > Tortricidae > Adoxophyes > Adoxophyes honmai. Next base: position 152,359 of record BHDV01001538.1, read on the forward strand.
AACATAAAAAACAAAGATGTTTTAGAAAAAAATAAAATCGGGATACTTAGTTACGGTTAAGTTCTTTATCGATATTGACAGTAATAAAATAAATAGAGTCATGACAGTTTCACAATAAGCAGTGTCTTTTTTTTTGACTTAAAGATAATCATGCAGATACCCTTACATGATTGTCTCGTAAAAGAGTGAACGATTGTTAAGTACTACAGTCATTCTTTCAAACTCTTTCAAAGAGATTATATTAGTCCCATAGGTGCACGCTATTGAACATTAATGCACACTATGCTTAAATAGCACAATTTTGTAACCTTTATTTCCTCGATCAATAAGGAGTAGGTATTCTCATGGTTTTATTTTGTGTATCGGTTACATATACTTACCCTATTGAACGCCTATAGTGTTCATTTATGTCTATAACCTAAGAATTTATCTAACAACTTAGCAGACGTTTATTTAGTAGGTAAGTATTGCACATAGGTACACCGCTGATGCGGCGCGCTCCCCGCTGTGTCTAGAAAATTTTCAATATTTCCTGTTTGAAAATCAATTTGCTCCGATAGAGTGTTAGTCGGAAACTCGTGTCTTCTCATCTGTGAAAAAAGTCACGTATTATGAAGGCTGAACGATTTTCTATGCGTATAATAGCCCTATAAGGTAGGTGATTAGGATTAAAGGAACGTATATTAGAATAAAGCACATGGAATTTATGTATTATCATAACCTAAACTGGGATGACAAGCTTTGAATAAATTGAGTTAAGAATACGGCAGCGCAGCCTTTACGCGAATATAAAACGCGTTGTTCACTCATTACACAATCGTCTCTTCTGGAAGGTATTTTAAATCAGACTCGGAAATTGCCTCCGTGCGAAATATAAATACCCAAAAATATGCGAGTCGATTTTTTATCCGTGTAACGATTTTCCGGGTATCTCGATTACTTACCGATATTTTAGCAATAAATCACAGAGATTTGATGGCGTTTGAAAGGGGAGGAGAATTATTGGAAATTATTCATGCACGACGGTGGTCAATCGAGCACAGTCACGAGGGTTAAAAAGAGCAGTCCGATGTTACGTTAAATGAGAGGACTTGATGGAATAACCTTCGGAACGAAACGAATCGAACGCAATTAATCTCCGGCAATCCCAGCTAATAGTATTCGTAATGAGGGGAAATTTTAATCACACGGCTCTAGATGGAGCATGGAGAGATTACCGGCCTAACGCATTTAGAGTTCAGCCCGGAATATTATATTAGATCAAAGGGCCAAAATTTAATTCGAACCCTCGGTAGTGATAGCGGGATCTAGTTAACGTATGAATATTAAATTTAATTACATACGTTTAGAGGCCCGCGTAATCCGAAAAACCATGAATAATATTTACAACTGATAAGTGATGCCATACATCGAACGAGTCTTTGTTACGCGAGATATCATACATCCCGAAGAGGATCATAAACATCAAAGGGAGCGTGAAGGCGACTTATTGATTTCACGGTCAATATTTCATTGACTATGCTTTTATTTGGAAAGACCAGGAAGTGGGAGCTAAAAGCGAGTGATAAATAAAAGTCCTTTTAGACATGTGATAGTCGATACCCTCCTCGGCCATATTTCGCGACGCTCCGGCTGAATGTTGCCCTGATCCTTACGGTTGTAATTTCACGTCTGGGAAGTTCCCTTTCTCTTTTTGTTTGTAATGTAAATTTCCCTCGTTCGGCCAAGAACTTTCCCGAAATCTCTCCCTTTGTCCCGATTCAATGTCGGATAACAGGAGATTTAATATAGACGCCTGTAAATTCCGTGCCACTTATACCGTGTCGAACTCGAATTCGGTATTTCACGCGAGATTAGCTGATTACGCGATGAATACTTTTTTATATAGGATCGGAACGCCTTTGTGTTCTTGTAAGCGGATTTCTTCCGTGGTGAATTACGATTAGGAGTTGTTCGGTCACCCATGGATACTACGATCTAACTTGCCTAATCCATTCGCTGCACTAATCAAATGCACCTGCATAAGTATTTTCTTTACTTGATTGAATTTTGCCTTAAATGCCTTCTTCTTGGGCACGATATCAAATGATGTTCCGGTCAATATTAATGCTGTTTGTTTTAATCCATAGTCTCGATGCTTTATATTATAATTTTGTAAACGGGACTGAAGAGTACATCAAGTACAAAATAAAGTATAAAAAGATATATGATAATATTGACGAGGAGAAAACTCATTACGAGAACTTTCTTGACAATTTGAACACAGTAACCGCTCTCAATGAAAATTCTACCGACAATGTAACAAGTTATGTGTTGAATAAATATGCAGATTTGGACCCGACAGAAGTTCAGGAACGTTACTCCATAAATTTGAAGCCTTGTAAGTGGGTAAAGTTACTGGATATTTTTGTTAATTAAGTTTAAATAAAAACTCAAAGTTAAAGTGCAATAGTGAACTAGATTCGACATTTATGTAGTTTCAGGTTGTCCGTAATATTGTAATAAATAATGTCAATTTCTCTTTCAGACATTAAACTTACTAAGAATAGTGATAATACCGAAGCGTTGCGATCAGACAGTGGAATCGAAATAAACAGTCAGAATCTGTACGACTTAGAGGACGCACAAGACATTTACGATAGATACGTGACTAAACACACCAGAAATGTAACAAAGTCACGCGATTTTTTGATGAATTATTACAGGTTTATCAAAACATTGGTGGAGAAGAATCGAGCGGCGTTTGCGGGGAAGGGCGATCTTGCTTTGAACGATAAAGCCGACGTCGTAAAGCATAAAGACGATTTTTTCTACTGAAATTAGTTGACTTTCAAGAAGCTTTTAAAGCGTAATCCACGACATGAAGTTGTGGTTCATTGAAGAAAGTAGAATAGATTAAGTACATTACATTTTTTGGCCTTTTGTCTTTACAGTGAGTCATATAAATTTTATTGAAGAGTTAAAAAAAAACAGTTCAGTTTGAAATAAAGTACCTACCTAGAGTAAAAAGGTAAGCTCACACGACCAATGGGAATATCACCCAAAATCCGGAGCTCCGTTAGTCGTATCGGAAACGTACATGCCTTTTCACAGTGTTATTTTATCGGCCATCAAAGTGTTCGAACAGAGGCGATCCAATTATTCGATTCGGTTCGTTGATACAAAAACTAAACTACGGGACGCTGTCAGACGCAGAGCCCTTTTTAGTCGTCATTTTCAATGATTTGTGGTGAAAAGACAATGTCGCTGAGTTCTTTACGGCCGCTGCTAATATTCGGTGCTCGAACAGTGCTCTCTTTCAAACTTTTGATTCCCGATCCAAGTTATATTTTCGATGAAGAACGTAGATCTCTATTTGAATTTGAACTTATTTGCGAAAAAATTAAATAATAAAGCTGGTATTTACTTATGTATCTACAAGTTTTGATCATGGACTGAAATATCTAAAATATACGTTCTAAAATTCTTGCTGTTTTTTTTTACATATCATTATTATGAATCAATCGGGACAACGAGGTATTTCGCGTACGTACCTACTTGTTTAACAAATCAATATTTTGATTAGATTTGAATATTTAGATTTTTAGATTGATGTTAAGTTAAGAGAATATCAGTATTAGTTATAGTAGGTACCTACGTTTATGTTTGACAGTCAGATACATTTTCATTTTAACCACTTCTATCATAATGAATCGAAAAACGATTTAATACATACTAAATAATATCATTTCTAACCGACTTTCCTTGCGACGGTTCGATTTCAAAACGGCATCTACTCAGAAAAGGTTCAGCGGTCGGTCGCATTTCGGCATGCTACCCATACTTCAAAGCTTTGATGTTTAACACAAGCTAGTAAAATGAGTCTATATGTAAATAGCAATTCTCTAAATCACTGTGAGGCGTGCAAATCAAGCGCTGTTACGAAATAAGCATGCTATTGTTCCGAACCACATTCTAAGCGGGGCTAAACGAAACACCATTTCGGTTCAAGACTGCGGGTATAGATTCTTCCCTGGAGAAATCCGGCAGTGGCAGAATAACGCTTAGTATAAACCTTTCGATCCCGCTTCTGAATGGAATCAGAGATACTGAATAACCCAACAAAAAGGTACCGTGGGGGTACCGTTGTAACTATCGAATTTAATTATCTTGACCCATGTAAAACGTATAGCTTTGCGGGAATCAGTAATTGTTATAATGAATTCTAACGTTGGTTTTGCTTCGTGATACGGGTTGGTTGGTGTTCGTTGATTTCAAGTTAGCAGTGATTGTATCTGTGATTGCGTTTGTTGTAATTATAAAGGCGTTTTGGTTTCTGTTGCTCGTTCTTTCATTCATTTTTGATTTTAATTCTTGATAAAATAAATTGGTTGTACATTTTCACAAACCTACAGTTTTGCAATAATGAAATTAGTATTCAATAATGAATATGTCAAAAAAATTACACACACACACACACACCATCGTGTCTGATTTATCAAATGGGGTAGGCAGAGCATACCGAACACTACATAGGCAAACCCATGACTAAGTATTTCACTTTGCGTTGCCACTGCTAGTAGGTATACATTTTATTTTTTAAGTTCATAGGTACTATAGTGACAGGTTGCTAGCCTATCGTCTAAAATTTACCTAAAAATAAATATAGGTATCCTTAGTTGCATAGAGGTGATATTTATTCTTAACCCGACGCCACACGGCACAAGAAAGCGGTGGCGCGCAGTGCGCGCTTGGCAGCAACAGCCGCCGCGGCTCCTAGATGAAGGGCTACGAATTAGCCCGAAACATATCGAGCTAAACTCGATTTAAAAAACATGAGTTATCCGTTTATTATTCAACACAAAAAGTAATTCCAGAATTTATATCAAATCACATTAATACAGCGTCTAACAGTTAAAATCGAATATGCTCTATCAAAGAAAGGATGAAAGCTTATTTAAATCACATACTTAAAGGTAATGTGACTTTGAGTACGCTTATTTGCCTCAGACGGTAAAATAAACTCTAGGCACTCAAATTTGCGATGTCACCTTCAGTCTAGGTTCGCAAATATTGGACTAAGGCACGCCTTTCAATTTCTCGAGACAGTAGGTAGTGAATTATTTGCTTAATACTTGTAAGTAAGCACAGTTCAGGTTAGATATTTATGCAAGTGCTTTTTTGACCGTGGGAACGGGATTTGCGACAGAATAAAACCACGTATTCTTGATATTATTATTAGCAATTAAATTAAATTTACCAGTGTGATGTTGGGTCTAGAATGGCACCTCTCCATTTCTTCCGTGGATGTCGTAAGAGGCGACTAAGGAAAAGGTCTGCTTTAGGCGTCAGGCTAGCCACCTGTCACTATTATTAAGAGATCTGGGGGCACGGCCGTGCCCCCACCATCGTAGTTCTCTTCCATCTGTTTTGAAACTTAAAATTAAGGTAGATGTGGCTGCGAAGCGTGAAATAGTCATAATCACGGTGTTGTCTTTGTCACGTTTCATGTGCTCTGCCTACCCCTTTTGGGAACATAGGCGTGAGCGTATGTAAGTATGTATTAAATTTAATAAACAGGTCCAATTTTGCCTATTTTACTTAACCTATTTCCCATATAAACATAACAAATTAAGTACAGTGCTGCATTTTAAAGACTTCCTTAGCCGATAGAGTGAATTGGAAAAGTACAAAGGGTCTAAAGTCATTTCATCACGTGAACTCACACAGATAAGACATGAGAATAATTTTAAAAAATTTCAAATTAACGGACTACTGAATATGCTTACAAATGGGACCCGGTATCATACTGGTTATGGATATGAATTTTCTTAACTAGTTTGACTTAGATGCGTTGATTTGGATAACAAGTAACGTTTTATCTCTGCTCCTCGAATACCTAAATAAGCACAATTTGTATTAATGATTTATGGGTACATTGCCTGTTAACTGACATAAGTTGCATTTCTTTACATTAAGGCCCAATATTGTATGAATGCATCTAAGTCTCCTTAAAAGACACTGCATCTGACTGAAGAACCATCTAATTCAGGACCGTTCTAATCAGTCGTCAAAATGTATATGGAATACTAGCTTTTGCCCCGCGGCTTCGCTCGCATTAGGTTTAGATTTTTCATACAACGGGATTTTCCCGCTAATTCCCGTTCCCG
>BHDV01001538.1:159864-221964 GCA_005406045.1 Adoxophyes honmai
ATGTAGGTTTTGAGACAACTTTTAGGGCCTCAATATGCAAGTATTTACAGAACTTTCAGCCGGGTATCTCGAAATTCCGAGATTCATACCTTAATTAACCTTACTTTATTAGGCTACAAAGTAAACGCGCCTTCAATTGTTTTGTGCGTCAGTTCCAGAAAAACTCGCGTTCTTCCAGTGTTCACATTCGCCAATAGGTACAATTACACCACTCTCGGTTCCCGCTAAGTGTGTGTTGACCTAAATAGCGTAAGTACTTATTACGAGCAACGCCGTCGGCTATAATCTTCGTCGGTGCACTGTAAAAAGTCCACAATAGAGCCCGTGTACCGTCGCGTACCCATTTAAATCCGCGAGAGCAAATGGGGGTAGACGTGCCGTGCGCTCTATTTCAGGACACGTGGATTTCCAAGCGCTAGGGAAAATGTGTACGTAGTAAAAATCCGAGTGCTTTATAACAAAAATGGGAAGTAATTCGGTGTATGTTTCACTTAGCATCAAAATAAATAATGAGAGTAACACGGTGAAACTAGTACAAGAAAACATTGCATATCATGCAACATTACATTAAGTATTAGTCGTCAAGCAAAAACATGTTGTTAAGAATAATGGTTTCAAAGACAAACTAATCATTTCTTTGTTCCAATATATCGACATTGGATACCAACCACAAAAATAAGTGTAATCACAAACTATTTTTTACAGTTGGTTTCTTTGAAAATGTAAAGGGGACAACTGTAAAATTGCGTTTGTCCCTTAATCCTGGTCTTTGAGACCAAGTTTCTGCTCGATAACGACTATTTGTGGTACTGTTAATGTTGCGGAACCTTTAATGCGCGAATTAACCCCTTTAATTTTAAATCATACTAGTTTTCGACCCTCACCTTGTCTGCGCAAAATAAGCAGAATTAGGACTTCGAAAACCTTGATTATGTGCAATTTTATCTGTATCAGCTACTTACTAAGTAAGTATTGTAAGAGGTGTATAAGTAACAAAAAAATCTTCGTACCTAGCTAAATCCATTAAAAAATTTGCGTCTTTAACATTTTTAAGAAGTAGGATGGGACGTATAAACCCCACAGATGATCAGAGTATAAATGTTGACATTATTTATCTTATGATTTACATAGCTCTTCCAGAAAATACTCACTATAGGTAGTCATAATTTTGCTTTTATCGACTTAATTTTGTATCATACGTTTTTGACTGCTATTGATATGATTGTTTCATACAATAATACAGATCCGCTTGAGATGCTTAACAACGTATTTTCTACCCCAACTTACTTGTATCGCCTTGACGCGGCTCAACTTTACACTTACGTCAAAATCTCGAATTTCCCTGCTGCATAATATCTCTAAGTTAGTGGAACTTCATTTGGGTTTGGCATGTCTCAGGCAGCATTTATACATAGTGTGTATGTGTGTGTAACAGGGCAAATAGTGAAAACTGGGATGAGTTAGATTGGCAGATGCTTCAACTAGAGATGAAGCACAAAAGTACCGTGAAGTATCCGTATCTTTAAAAATACGGATACCACACGTCTGAAGTCGAGTTTAGGTCGACAAGTTTTGGGCTAATCTGGGCTTTCTAATGTGGTCAAAATCCATTAAAACACTACCTTGAGTAACCTTCAATTTATAATGTGGTGTGTAGACAATCTATTGTAGTATACATACATACATCACGCCTGTAGTCTTGAATGGGGTAGGCAGAGTATATGAAATACATAGACGAAAGTATGACTATTTCACGTTTCGTAGCCACTTCTGGCATACTTTTTAGGTATTAGGTCAAGAGGTACAATAGCTACAGGTTGGTAGCCTGAAGTATACCTAAAGCTTTTTTGTTAGTCGCCTCTTACGACATCCACGAAATAAGTGGAGAGGTGTTATTCTAACCCCGACACCCAACACGATTACCTATTATAGTTTGTATGTGATACGTGATGTAAGTACATACCTATTTTGAAAATCTGCTAATTTTTTAACTCGGTATTTTAGGCATAGCAATCAACTTCAAGTGGGTAGCTGACATGTCTTTAAACAATAATTTATCCTAAGAAATACCAAATTATAACCCGAATATGACAGTGGCCATTCTGCAGGAGCGATGGGACGGTCGGTAGATCAATCACTGGCCGTATTTATTGAAAAAGTGCGTGGGAAAAAACACTTGCTGTATTAGCAGCGAAGTGAAGGGATATTCGTCAATACTTTGTATTAAATAGGAGAGTAGGGCGCTGCCAGTTTATATGAAAAAAATGGTACCTACCGACGTAGCGAGAATTTTAGTAGGTACAGTCGAGTTTATTAATACCTATATGAGCAAAACTGAGGATTCAAAAATATCTGTACACCTTTATGACATTGACAATTAAGGTGCAAAAGTTTACATATTTGGCATTTGTCTGCTCATATATTTATGAACTCGACTGTAATTGGTTTGTAAAAATATGACCTTTGTTTGGTCAATTCGGAAGCATTTTAATCCTCGATAAAAAGTTGGGACCATTTCCTTCTTTCTCCCTCCCTCTCTCCCTCTATCTTTTTGTGTGTTTGTGTTTGTCGCGATGTATGTCTGTCTGTGGCGTCGTAGCTTTTAAATGGGTGAGGTGTTTTTAGATATAGATTTTTCGAAACACTAATGCTATTTGAAATGATGTGAAATTTAGATAAAAAACTTCCGCGAGACTCACTCATGGCGAAATAATGAGGTTACGCGTCTTTATTTGATATTAAATTTTCGGCATTAAAATTGTCATTTACTATATTTCAATTCAAATAAATAAGTAAAAAGAGTCCTTGCAGCTCAAAATGTTGAACTTTTAATTTTAAAATAAAAATACAGTCCAGTTAAAAACGAAGTTATCATTCATTGGTTCAGTTTTAACCTTTTAACTAAATCAACGCCGAGTTTTGGAATTCATATTTTAAATTACCAGGCTTGTGATGGCACAATGCGGTAGCCTTTTTTTGCAAATGTTTATTTTTCATTTACTTTTTTAAAGCGTAGAGCGAGTTTTAATAATAATGTTATAATATGTTAGGTTCATATAATTTTTTACATGAAATATATACATACATCACGTTTATTTCCAAATGGGGTGGGGAGAGCACACGAAACAAAATATTGCGCGTTTCGTGGCCACTTCTCGCACATTTTTTAGCTTTTAATTTGGGAGGTAAGTGGGTATAATAGTGATAGGATGATGCTAGCCTGTCGCCTAAAATATACCTTAATCTATTTCCTCAATCGCCTCTTACGACAACATCATCATCATTATCAGCCGACAGACGTCCGCTGCTGGACATAGGCCTCCCCCAAGGATCTCCACAATGACAGGTCCTGCGCCATACGCGGTCTTACGACATATCTACACCAAAAAAATTGGAAATGTGCTATTGTAAACTCGACACCACACTGCCAATTGTTTTTTTTAGTGGCTTTTTTGGCTGTGGTAGGCTAATATAATGTTTTGTCTTAATTTAGGGATGTGGGTCCAATTCTTAGTTTGCACCCTAATGTTATTAGTATTCAAGTGTGAAATTACAATCAAAACTTACCAAGCGTTCGTCGGTACGGACGACATGGCCAAGACTCATACACATACACATACACATTCTCACGCCTGCATTCCCAAGAGGGGTAGGCAGAGCACATGAATTCAAAAATCCAGTGCCACGTTTAGCAATTTCAGGGTAACCAGTTGGTTAAATGTGATATTGCTGTGATAGGTTGCTAGCCCATCGCCCACAATACACTAACCCTTTCCCAGAGTCGACTCTTACGACACCCACGGGAAGAAAGGGGGAGGTGCTATTCTAACCCGGCACCATACGGGTCAAGACTCCTCCTACACAAAACTATGAAGCTATTTAATGATCGGTATATATTGTAGGAGATAAAAAACAAAGTTAAACCTTTCTCTCACAATGAGTAGAGCCTAGTTTATGAAACATACTTACATAACTCAAAATGAAGGCATGCAACTTTTATGAAGTTCCCTAATTAACTTGCGTTAAAAATGTTCTCACAGTTTTAAAAGTAAACTATGTCGAAAAATCCCCTAAATTTGGTTCGCATGAATAAAATATGATGCGACTCGGATTTTAGACAGCCATTTTTTAAAGCGAGAAAGGCAAGTTTACGATGTCTCATAAAACGCATAATGGCCGTGGCCCAGGAGAGAAATTCACCTTTACTTCCTGCTCCATACAGATCTCTTTTGGCTCTTTAGAATTGGAAACTTTAATGCTGTCGCAAAATCAACGTGAAATCAAGACATAGATGCCCGTAAAGTGTCGAAGTACATTCCAAAATATGCCTCATCCCTCTCCGACATCTTAATCAGATTGGCGGACGTCTGAAGATAAAAAAATCTATCAAAAATGTATTTCTCCATGAGAATAAAGTGACATGGGTTCGACGTAAGAAAATGAAGACGCAAAGATAATCCAGCTTCCAAATCGATTCAGCGCTAAAATTTTACAACAATAATCAAAACAATGTTTTATTTTCAACTTTTCACTTAACAAAGTCTACCTCATTTTATCAATTGTCGAAGTTTAAAAACTTAATCCACTTAAGGACCCTTTGGGGGGAGTTCACAGTGCGCATGACGTTGCCCTAGCGGGAAAACCAAGGACATACGGCGACCGGCCTCCGCGCGGCAAGCACGCCGTCGTGCTCATTCCAAAATGGAGTACGATCGCGTTCGGTGATTTGTAAACAACTGACGATCAACGAAAGTTTTCCAAATTCGAACTGAAGTTCCAAACTGCCAGTTTGAGTTGTTATTTTTTTTTTATATTGCCTGCCGGGATTGTGGAAACTTTGGCGTTGGTGAAGTTGTCATTATCATGTGACTAAGTAATTACTGGAATTGTAATTAACTGAAGTGCATGTGAAGTTGATGAACTTATGTTGTAATTTAGGGAAATGTTGCATAAAAACGTAAAAATGAAGCTTATATCGGTTATAACTTTGTGTGGTGAGTAATGTGTCGTTTTTTTATCTTTAATTTCACTTAAACTTTTAATTACTTAAGATTTCCTAGTAAAATAACATTTTAAGGAGCATATAATATTTAGGAAGCATAAAGAGTAATTGTATTAATAAATATTTTGTGTAATTCAAGAGGGTTGCACAGTGAAAAAAGTTTGATTCGCGCAATTATTACAATTACATTTTCAATGAGATACAATCGTGGGTAAATTTAGCGATGATATTATGATTACGTAACAAAGAAGCTAAATATACATAACATTTGCCGTAAGCTGGGCAAGTTTGTGAATAGATAAATGGACTAAAATACCCCAATTTGAATTGCAGAGGATGTAGGCAATCAGTTGCAATTCTCTGCCCCGACATTACGATTAAAGTTTCTTGTTATCTAAGTGATATTTTGCGCAATATAAGACGAATAAATGATGTTTTTATATTGTGTTGTCAACCTGGACGTTTGACCTTTGAATATATTGAGAAAATGATAAGCGATTGGAATAAAATAAGACTGTCGGAGACGCTCACTGGGGGTTCTGAATTAGAGGCTATCGTTTTATTTTCTTACTAGCTGTGCCCGCGACTCCGTCCGCGTGGAATAGTGAATAATTTCCCCCGTTTTTTCCCACATTTTCTAATGTTTCTTCGGTCCTGTTGGTCGCAGCGTGATATTTTATAACCATAAGCCTTCCTCGATAAATAGACTATCCAACACAAAAAGAATTTTTCCGATTGGGACCAGTAGTTCCTGAGATTAGCGCGTTCAAACAAACAAACAAACTCGTCAGCTTTATAATATTAGTATAGATGTACCTAATTTATATAAATCTCTACATTAGAAATAATGATCCCCTGAAAGAAGGAGCGTTTAACTGTGTTGTCACTTAATATTATTGCAGGTAATTCTAAAACTCTGCGGTCTTACGGTATTTACCTCATTCGATCTAACATTTCCGCCTCAAAAAATTAAAAACCGCTCTGAGCCAATTACTAAAAAAAATATAAGTACTTAACTTAAATTATTGTTTCTAAAATAGTTGAATAATATTTAATAATCAGCTGTGACGGACAGACCGACGGACTTAGACACGCCGTATGCTACTATAATTTCTTTTACTATTTATCTAAGGGGTGATCATTGGGTATCATTATCATCATTACATCAGCCGTAGAATGTCCAATAATGAACACACATGTATAGGATTCCTCAAAAACTCCCTGTTTGGTTGTAGGCAGCCTGCGTCCATCAGACAACCGCTTAACCAGGTCTACCAGGTATAGCCTCAATCGCTTCCTATGATAGTTCATCACCATGAGTTTACAATGACGGCGTAAATTATTTGCATCGAGAATTTGAACCGCTAGCGGATACTTGAGGAAGTAAATTTCTCCATACAAATCGTTTACACTATCGCTACCGAGTATGATCTGTGATCACTGAAAATTCGTAGTAATGATAGAGATCTTAGATCTTTATACCGACTGCTCGTACTTGAACGGTTTCAAATTGCAAACCGAGAATTGAGATCAAGCGCAAATACAATTCGAAAATAACGAATTTCCGTTCCATATTTGAAACACGAAATGAAAATTACCACACGAATTCGTTTGCTGAACCACTAGAAACATGAAACCGGTTATTCTGTAGCAAGGCATAGGTTTCGAGCCTTTTCGTTTATATTTTCAAGCGGAAATGTTGCTACTGGTGACCGGACAATTTTACAAAACATGATGAAAAAAAAAACCGGCCCAGTTCGAGTCAGACTTAGTTCCTTACAATTATTAAGTACAGACTAGCTGTTGGCCGAGATTATTCTTTACTCATGCATTGTTTTTACCTATTGGTGATTTGACACAATATTGATACCACACGATCATCTTTCTTCACATGCGTTACTCTTCACAGTCATTACTGCTATTAAAAACCTATTTTTACCTTTTAGCGAATCTGCACAACATTGTTTACAACCTTTTACACAGTCACGTTTCTCTCTATTTGAATTCTTTGGTATCATCCATCCTATTATATCATTAATCCAGCGTGTCAGTGCGCTGCATACTAAATTTCATAAAAAATAGTCTTACCATTTGGGCGTGAAGGGGTAACAAAATATACACACATAAACACACACACTGACAAACTTTCGCATTTACAATATTAGTGTGATGTGATGTGATATATGAATAATCATACAGGGGGTTTCTTTTTCCATCTCACAAAACCCTTAAAATGGGGGAATCTGTATAAATTCTACGTAATTTCAATGACCAATTTGAATGAAACTTAGGTATAGTTTTTTTATGGTACTCAACTCATAGGTAAGCATTACTTTTATTTTACTTTTGAATATCCTTAACACAATACCTGACATTGGAAACATTAAACTGCCGTGAGACTCACTCATAGTAAAATAAACGGATCTAGTCACGTTTTTTATATCGATATTAGCTCGACATGTTTGACCATGACCCATCATCTGGAGCTACGTGCCACGGCAGCGGATAGACGCACTGTAGAGCTAATCTCGATATAAAAAGTGAGTAGATCCGTTTATTTCACCTGACATTGTTATTCCGAAAACTAAAGCTTTAGCGTCGCCAGTCTGTTTCCGATTTTTTATTGTTATTTTCGCTGGTACGATAAAGCGATTATCCTTTTTAATTGGACGCGTCCATCCAAATAGCCGCCTGTAGATCCGATGCGAAATTGAGTTAAGTCATTTCATTATGTCGGTGGCGTTTCACCTGACTTTTATGGAACGAATGATCGTCAAGCGGAAATGTCTAAAACTGAAGCTAAAACTATTTACTGTGTTAATGTCCAAGTTCACATCGGAGGTATGAACATCACGTTAGTGTCCAAAATTGCGTTGGTAGCGCACACGGAACGTTATACTGTCAAAATCATGCCTATATTGCTTCACGTAGCCACTTTTAGCACAATTTAATGTTTAAAATAGATGAAGGAGGTAAAATAGTGATAGGTTGCTAGGCTGTCGCCTAAACCGATTTCCTTAGTCATCTCTTACGACGTCCACGTAAAACTGTTATTCTAAACTCGATATCAAACGGGTCTTTAATTTTTCTTCATTTAGATGTAAGAAGTTACTTTGACGTATAGTTGGTATTGTTTTAGTAATAAATATAGTATCTTAATTATCACCCAATGTCCTATTTAAAGGACAAATGTAATAATAAACTTGAATAAATATCAGATTTATACCATCTTTAACACTGGGTAGCAGAAGGAATACGAGTAGGTATATTTATGTCATTTAATATATTATTGTGGTGGCGGGCCTAGAATAGCACCTCTCCATTTCTTCCGTGGATGTCGTAAGAAGCGACTAAGGAAATGGGTTTAGGTATTCTTTAGGCGACAGGCTAGCAACCTGTCACTATTATATTACCTCTTACATCTGTTTTCAAAACCAAAATGATGCTAGAAGTGGCTGTGAAGCGTGAAATAGTCATAATCATGGTTATGTCTATTTCACGTTTCGTGTGCTCTGCCTACCCCATTTGTGATAATAGGCGTGATTGTATGTATGTATGTATGTAATATATTATCCACAGGACTGTTACAATGCAATGCATGTTGAAGCACAGAATAGATAATAGTACAATTTGATGTCATCTTACACCGTAAACATAACCCTTTCACTCCAGATTACGTAGATAAACTTCCTTGACGCACCAATTAAGACTTCCGAAACTTTTAATTGGAGGCAAGAAACAAGAGCCATCTAGTTCCAATGTTTACAAGATACTTTCTACCCGGTATAAGCAACTGGCATAAAATGCCGAAGAGCACTCGGCTCCGAAATCATCGACATGGGATAAGCACATCCCTATTCAGTTAATGACAGGTACGCACAGACTTACATCGAAGTAGAAACCGCTAGTTCCTGCATTTGTATGAAAACCAAGCGTGCCACTTTTTCTCTACCTACTGTAACGTCACGTGAGTGCTTTAGTGATGGAAATTGACAGTCCGAGTGAAACCGACTCAAAGGTGACGCCGCCTTATTCAAGTTGTCCTGCCTCTTGGCAGTTAAACTAATCTAAGTGGTACAAAACTAAATGATGTTACGTCAAAAGAAGAGCATTGCTCTCCCTTTTGGCTCCTTTTTGGCACGCGAAGTACGTCCTTTTGAGTCATCTATTTTGATATGAGTCTGTGTAGGTACCGAAAAGACAGCTACATATCGATTACCCCTGGATTCGATTTTGCCGCTCCTTGCGTCGGTAATTTACAGCCCGAATGTATTTTCCTAAATTACTTACTCGGGCCTCTTCTGTCTTCTGGCGAACGTTTCATGCATTCTTTATGAAAATTTTCTGGATATTGCTTGAATTATTTTTGATGTTCAGTTTTTGAATTTAGGTTTTATAAAAACCATGCGATGAAAGCCGTTCTAGTTTCTGACTTATTTTTTTTAGGCCGATTTGCTGTAACTGTTGTTGACGTGTTTATACATTTTGTAGGTATAGTATAGGTACACGAACTAATCGATTCCTGACGCACCATAGAACCCACTTATAGTTAACGTCATTGTAACTATGAATTGCTTCATAAAGGAAAAAAATGTTTATTTTAACAACGTCCTGGCGAGGGTCAGAAATTGATTGGTTCCACCGTATGTATATTCATGGATATATATCACGCCTGTTTTTCTGAATGAGGTAGGCAAAGCACACGTAACGCTACATAGAGAAAACTATGACTATTATACATTTTGCACCCATATTGGGCTTTTTCTCTCATACGACACAGAGTAGAAAATGTGTTAAATAACAAATTCAAACATGTGAAGTTACTTATAATAGAGATAGGTGCAAAATTGGAGCCGGTTCATAATTCACCCCCGAATTCTCGTCCACATTCACTGCTAACTCCAAGACGCGCCCAGTAAAAACCGCGTCTTCCCGATTCGTATAAATGAAAATGGCGCTATAAATCTCTCCCAGTCATCAAACAAGGTCGATAGCCCGTGAACGCCCTCCCAAAATACCTGACTAAGTGCAGCGCATTATTTTAACTGGTTCTTGAGATACTCACAGTTGATTGGCTCGCCTTTAAACCTGAGGACTGCAGAGTTTCAAATGTTTCAATGAGAGTTGGTAAGGTTTGAGCGACTTTCGCTTTCGTCTCATTCGGTTGAAACGGGTAATTTATGCGTGCCTCTAAAGACTTTGTTGTGGTCCATTGGAAATGTCGAAAAAAAACTCTTTCATGATTTCGTGTATTTAGTGTTCCGTGGTTATAATGCCTGTCTGTTCTCGTGAGACAGTTAATTAGCGCTAGATTTTTGGGCACTTGTAAGACAGTATAACACTAATGTTTTTTGGCTCAATGTATGTAGATACCCAAGTAGTCTTAATAAAATTTAAAATGAAACTAGCAAACACCACGCTCATTAAGCTCGTTATTTCCAGGGACTCTTGACTGGTTTTTTTTTCCAAAACGTGCCCAATTTGGCCACAGAACGTCTTTCTAGGTCTTCCCCTTCTAGTGCAGCCATACGTCACACTCCCCATATAAATCCGTTTAATAAATCTTCTATCATGATCTCTATAAATTCACACATAAATTTAGAATACACGAGTCATGACAAAAGACGTCCAAAAAGCATTAAGGTAACCATTTTCCACAGGCTTTTCAACACCCAGAACACGCGGTTTGACTGGGACGGCTCTTTGTGATCCCTTTTTTGTAATTAGCAGGTTTTTAAACGTGAGTTAGAAGCAATTATAAAGCCTGTTAATGGTTACGTTTAAATTGAAACATCGTCTGGCCAATGACAGATGATATAGGGCGCCCCGCGTTCCGATATTGCTCATAAACATTTTTACGGCGCTGCTATCTCCCTTGTCAAATAAACACAAAACGTATAAATACATAGATGGAGCGGGAAATTCGCGGTGCGTAAACATTTTGTTGGTTTCCTGTGAAGGTGTCTTTGAAAAATATTATACACCCGGTATAAATTATTTTTAGCCGCGAATTCTGAGGTTTCTTTTTACAAGCGTATAATGTCGTGTATGCGTATGAATTCTGTGAGTTTTCAACGCTTTTGTTTAATTTTATGGGGAAAATATATAATACATTACTTATGGTTGTAATGATGAATGTGTTTCCTATTATAGATATAAGGGTATCCAGCTGTGAAATTGAGCACGCAGTCTGTATCTGTGTTCTCTGAACAATTGTAGTGACATGTTGGATTAGAAATTATTAGTTATCATTAGATACAAGACAAGCAAAGATGTGGTCGTAGTTGGAACAGAGATGCCTAGTAAAGTGCTTTAAGATAAGATATTATTTATTGCTTTTTTCAAAGTTTGGATAGGTATTATCTAAAGGATAAGAAAGAGTTCTGTATGAACATATCCATTACGCGACTTTTATTCATATAATGTATAAAAGAGTGGTTTAAGTAGAAGTGCGAAACAAAAACAACACAAAAATCCAGATTTTCGGAAAAAAGGTATTCTTATCTGTTTTTATTTGAAAACGCCTATCTAAAACCACGTATAAGGTAAATTTCTAGCTCTAACTGTCTAGGTCTAACTGAGATTTTCATGCTGTTACATAAATTTTCAGAAAATATGCCAATAAATACTTTACACTTTTCCTGCTGTAGTCACGTACCTACGTAAAATGCGGAAATACGAGGCATAACTGGTTAGCCCGATTATTATTCACGACACTATTTTAGAGCTAGAGTATGACACCGAGTCGTAAATATGGAAATCACCTTAACCATGGAATGTCTGAGCCACACCTACTAAATTAAATACGTGGGCGAATTCAACTCGTCAGCCGTTTCAGACGTTCAATAAGCAGAAAAGTCATATTTACGTGTAACAGCGCCAATTATTTTATGCCACTTTGTTGAACGTAATCATTGCGTACTTTTGGTCTCCTTATCCAAATAAAATAAAAAACGTAAATGTAACTTTCATGTAGCACGAAAACTAACTTATACATACACAAACATACGATGACTATTTCACGTTATTTTTAATGTTTTGAAGTGGTAGGTAAGGTATAATAGCGGCAAGTTGCTAGCCTGTCGCCTAAAATATACCTTGACCTATTTCTTGGTCGCCTCTTACGACGTCCACGGAAGAAATGGAGAGGTATTATTCTAAATCCAACTCCTAACCCTGCCACTGGCTTAATTATGTTCTCAAATTTTGATTAGATACTTAAGTTACACGTATTTATTCATTCTAGTAGGTTCATAATTATATTTTTAAGTGAGATTTTAATGTTACCTACCTACATGTTTGTAAGAAACAGTTTTTACGTAACGAATTTGAACATGTTCGGAATAAACTATTTTCATTTCTAGAACTCTTAAGGACTGGTAAACGTTGAATAGGTAATATTTTTTATGAGTTTCGAGAATCGCCTCGTAAATGCTACGAAACATTACGTAGCGCTACGCCGTAGCAGTGTTCGTGCAATATCGATTTGCTTGGGAGAAAAATGAAGATCTGAAATTCAAAGAATCAATGTTCACAAGAAAATAACGGGCAGTTTTCTAAGAAAATTTTATACAATTCGGTGCCCTTTTTCACTGTCTGTGAACAGGTATTCAAGACATCAAAGTATTCATCAAACTCATATTTAATCTAATAACCATACGTCGCACTCCAGAGGGCATTTTCGTGGCATGTCAAAATGATAGATAAGGTTCACAAATAAATCAAATAATCAGAAGTATATGTACTTAGTATTTCGTACCTAGTATTTATAATGTATAATTCTAAATATTTTTGCTACTAAGATTGTACGTTACTCACGTGTTTATCTTTTAGTATTCATTCAATTTTAAATAAAAATACAATTGAATAGTATATAAAATATTTAATTTATTCATTTTAAATGGGAGAACGTTTTTTCAAAATCGACTGAAGTAATTGGCAGGTATTTTCGTTGTTGAAAATGCTGAAGTGTGTTTTTGTTAACGATATTTGTTGTCTCAACCTCTTCGTTTTCAATTAGACTATTTATCACTTTTAGAGTCTCATACCCGGGATTACAAATACTAAGTACATTATAATACTCATAAGTTAAGATTTTTTTGTTTACCTTACCTTGCCACGAAAATGCCCTCTGGAGTGCGACGTATGCTAATAACGTATACTTTGTTGCACATTATCGTAATAACATGATATTGATAATGTTTTCAAATTTCCTGATTCTCAGTATTCTATGCTGAGTGCCGCCCTTTTGGCACTGTTTGGCACGGAAGTGGCATGCACATTTTTAAGTTATTATTATTTATTTATTTAGGCTAATTTATGTATTTTAGATAAGTTAATTGTTATGTCTGTGTCAAATTGTTGTCAATACATGTTTTTCTTTCTTTCTTTCTTTGCTACGCGGGACTTATTCAAGTTTTACTAGTTAGCATGGTCGAATAACGCGGTCGAAATATCAATGTAATTAAAATCATATTAAAACGTGAATGCATCCCACGTAGCACTAAATATGATATTTATTTTTAAGTGTTTTGGTTCTCTTTTCAATTTAAGGACTTGTATCATATCCAGCTTCATAGTCGCATTGTCTTTTAAGCTAACAAGCGTCAATTATTAATGAATGAATGTGTTCAATTGAGGCATAATTTAGATTTAAAGCTTATTATTACTGATTTGTCTTACGAACACGGCAAATTAATTTACCCAGTCGTTAATTAAAATCTAGGCAGGCAATCAGACGCAGAGATTGACGCAGAAATATAAAATAATACCTTGCACGGTATACGGCTTATTTGCTTAAATAATTAACATGCATAAACGGTAGAGCGGTTTATTCTAAGTGAATAAATTAACTTATGCTAACAGAATCATAGTGAGGCACATGCGTACCGTTAATATGCGCTTAAGTAAGGCAAGTTATTAAGTTACAAGCGTAACTCGCTAACGACCGCTGAGCTGCTGGCATATCAAATTATCCTAAAACAAAAGCAAACGTCAAAGGCACATGAAATATATTTCTCTATTAGCTGCACCGACTCCAGCATAACCTTGTTAGTTTACATAAACCGATTCGCGAGACATAAAGCGAACCACTTTTAAGGAATTAACCAAATTTGAGATAATTTGACGCGGCTCGAGTGTCTTCCCTTACAAATTGTGGGGTTTGAGTGGGATTATTGTAAAAGGATTATCTTAGACGTAATTTACAAAGGCGTGGCATTTTAATCCCGTCAAAGTCCCAACTCGAAACAACATCCATTGTTGAGTTCGTCAACGTCTTTTAATTAATTTTCATTTAAATTTTGTCAATTGTCGGCGAAATTAAACGAAGTTGGCCGTTTCTTGAGAACGTGAGGCCGTTGGCGGCGAGCCAGGCGTTGTATTGTCTGTTTACTTCGAGGACATCGCGGACAATGCGACTGACAAAGGTGAATGAAAAAATGTAATAAATCGCGGATCCGTCGCGGCCTACGCACCGGCCGCCGTCATTTGTCCACGGGGATGAAATTAAATCCATTAGCAGTCGGAAATTAGTACTTCTTTCATCAAACGGGAATTAAGAGATCAATGGGAAGTCAATCACTGCCGCCATTATTTTATCCTTTGGAGATCGGCCTTAGAGGAAAAGTTGGTGTCGTAAAATTAATATTTCCAGTCGGAGCGTCTCTTTTCGCACCAGAATGTAAGCAGCTGCTGCGGAGTTTGTGCATTGCTGAATTTTATGATGCCTTTTTATTTTGGCTGTGAAGCAAGTTCGAGCTTATGTTGTATGTGCTTCGTGGAACAACAATGTACTTGGCAGAAGTTATTTCAGCCCGTACTTAATTAGGTTAATAACAGACCCTTTTCCATACAAGTAAAAACAGAGCAGTACAGTAGGTAAGTAAATGTAGGTACTGATACAACATACATACCGTTTTTACCGCAGGAAGACACTACTTTGTTCGACTTTCTGACGTACTCTTTACAATACAAATATACGAAATATACGTATACATTATTAAAGACAATAAAGAAACTTACTCTGAACCGAAACAGAATTTAATAAAAGCTATTTTAGTAAGTAATTACTGACTAAGGTATTAGTTAAACATTAATTAAATTTGTAAGTAAACAAAATGTATCTTAGTAAGGCCTCTTCGTTTTATCTTTTTGTATCACTTTGAAATCAAATTAATTCGGAATCTTTAAGCCTTGGCACAAACTAAACTCTCACAACTTGGCACATTGGTATGTGTAACCTGACACGCACTTTGCAATTTTTAAGTATCTACGAACAAATTATATCAACTTCAGCCGCAAACTACATGTAAGCTACTTATTGGAACTTAATTATAATGAGACGCACACCTAAACTTCATAATCCTGTCTGCCTCCAATGTCAATGTCACCTTTGCCTTCATTGTGACATCTAGAGCAATTTAAACTTTTCTGGACAGAGAAAGGTGAGACTTCCACAGTACTCTTTCTTACTTTTGCAATATTTGATGTATTGGACTATTGTGTAGAAAAATCGATTGTGATTTACTCAGCCCTTTAAATGCATGACAGCTTAATGCAAAGACCCATCAGGTACCGCAAAGACAAAATGTAATCGGATCCAGTTTTTCCGCGACTCAGCCCCAACGCAATACCGTTTATCTGGAATGGTTATCGACGCGCAGGGGCACACAGACCGCGGCTCCCTGCCGATTGCAAGGGAAATTGTTAATTCCATCGAAACGAAACACATAGGAAACCACGTCCCTACCCCTACGTCGCGATGGCTTGGCACCCTTCCAGCCAGCGATTGTGCTTTACTATGGCGATTATTTTCACTGGTGCACTATTCAAACTGCTTCGGCATCCAACGACTGAATGGACATGAAAGAATTTTCGTGTGCAACGACCGACTGTAATGATGGCCGTTTATTCTGTGAAAGGAGCACGCGGAGGAAGCGCGCGGATTTAAAACGTTGTTCCCCGTGAAAAATTATATACTGCTCTTTTTATGTAAGTACCTCCAAACCGGCTAAAGGGTCGCGGATGTTGATATGCAAACGTGTCCGCGGTGCGACATTGTCTATGCCGCACATAAACGCGTGAAACATGGATATTGTCGTTCGGATATACGTTTACGAGACCTCATCATTTTATACGACCCAATAATGTTAGTTAGTTGCCATTTTATCACGTTGAAATTTTAAATCGCTCTGTACGCTGTTAGAAAACAAAGATATTTATGGGTCATAAAGCGAGTTCGCTATTGACTTATTGTTGCCAAGATGTCGACGGAGTGGGTAGTGAGCGGAATTCGGTAATATACGTAGAAGAGGGATCGTGTAGCCACATACCCTGGCTCCACTTATGGGGATTGCCAGCATTTTCTGAATTGTTGTGTTTTCGTCTTTATTGCATATAGGGGAAAAAAAGGTAAGCAAGCTGATCATTCCGTGGTAGCGGGAATTGAATACATGTTCGAAATCTGGGAAGGGTTGAGATCGCAATTTGGTTTAAAGCGCTATGTGACAATTAAGTAAGATTTTGAGACAATCTCGGGAGAAAGTAGATACGTCAATCCATTCGGGCCCTTCGTGATGATCCCATCCATTAGGCTGTCGCAATTACTGTGGTCCTTCTAAAATGCCGACCGCGCCATTATGTGACTCGATTGAGGTCAGTGCCGCATACGAATTGACAATTTCGTCTAATGGAACGATAAGTGCACGTAGACGGCCCATAGATTTTGTTCTAGTACGCGTATGACTGTTTCACGTGCTGAATATCATATTACCAAAAAGCATAATGTCAACTATATACGTGGCTGAAGTTTCGGAATGAAAATTCCCTCACTCTTAGGAAAATAGTATCTGATTTATACTTATTATCAATGTAAAAAGGCAACAAATGAAACCTAATAAATCATATAACTGTTTTCAACAACCACGAAGTTATCATAATAAATAAATTTGAAGATATGAGCGCCAAGCAATATATTTCCTCAGATTCTTGAGACAACTGTCTGCGCTCCCAGCGTAATATTTTAGGTGATGGAAAAAAGTGGAATACTGGCTTGTAGCCAGAACAGGCGACAATTCCTTTTTGCCATTGATACCGTTTGATAGGACGTAGGTACTTACACTTCACTTTTCCCGAACCAATTTTCTACCATTGTAAAGAGCGATTCAATTAAAAAAGTTGGCCATTACAAAATCCTTGCTTATTCCGATGAGTAATAAAGTATCAACAAAATGGAAGTACGAATAAAAAGAGGAAAGTTTTTCGAAACGTCAAACTCCGCCCACGATATTAATGATAGGTACAATCATAACTTCAAGTGCTTTTGTTTTTATTGTCATAAAAGATAAGGATAAGCCTCAGGGCTTTGTTTGAATAAACTTACTTTTATTTATAGGTCGAGTTGAAGCCGTAAATTAGTGTGGGGCGGTACATGGGAATACTTAATTAGGGTAATACCAGGGCGGTCTGCGCTTAGGTTGGCTTATTGCAAAAATGTTGATTAGGATTATTGTGGCACAGTTGGCAACCCTCGGGAGGAAAGGTAAAGGCGACGGCTCACGCCACTCGTGACACGTGCTGTTCGCACGAATACGGCCGTATTTCATAGAGCTACCGGTTGCAATTTATAGGCGGAAGTTTTTCTAAAAGAAAGAGTTAAAAATGACCTAACGTTCTGAATTGTAGATTCATGTCGTCGCGAATTCTACCTGCTCTAAAAAATCGGACTTGGTTGTTAATTAAGTAAAGAAATAATTGCCTAGAGTCGAAAACCGCTACTCAATTAGGTAGGGCTGATTTGTGAAATGAAACTTTGCGTAGGGTTACAAATCGAAGAAAGAAGAAAATATCTGTATGAATGTAACGTTTAGTAGGTAGGTTAAGTGAGCATTCAAAATACTACTTCTTGAATATATTATTTTTTTAAGCCCATTGACAATTTTTGACTTAAAATATTTAAGTAACAAATCAGAACTTACCTAACAAACCAGGTTGTATAATTACAGTGTACAAGACAAAATTGTTGTTCTTGGTCATGATGAAATCTCAAACCGGATCCCGTACAGAAGGGTCTCCTGTCTGAAACTTTACAAGTTAATAATTTTATTCAACTTTGGTACCTACTACGTAAGCAGTAGAGACCTAAAAAGAAATGGGTGTAAAGCACCTCGGAGCCGTTAACAATTTAAAAGTTGTTACTCTCGTAGTTAATAAAACATCACGTTATTGAGTGTAATACACAAATAAATAGGTTAAGATTTTCTCTACCCATCCCTGTCTGGGTGCCCCTTTCCAAACAACATAACAGCTAAATTATTTTTAGTAGCGACGAATAATTACTCAAATAATGAATATTCAAAAGCAAGAATTCGAGCAAAACAATATTTTGAATAACAATTCGGAGTGCGCCGATTTGTCGAAATGTTTATAGTAAGGCAACTTAAGCAAATTACAGTGGAACCCTCCGCCATAATTATTATTCAACCTTTACCCGAGGCAAATCGAGTAAATTTGTTCTGAAATTACTTTTATTAAAAGCATTTCTTTCCCTCCGCCGAACCAAAGTGCTAAAGTAGAGTAAATGGACTGGAATTTCCGGTTCAGGAATAAATTATCTAGGAATATTACAGTAAATTACTTTTAAAAAAGACGTTCGCGATCGTTGCAAATATCGGTCAAATATTTAGAGTGCAAACGGTCCCGTTTCATTGGAGGTTTCCGCCTGGAGCCGTCGCTTGCAGCCATTACCGCCCGTGGCGCGGGACGTCCGCAGCGTGCTTTCAATCACAGTTTTTAGAACCAGACGTTTATTAACACGTTTACGTAAATACAAGTCGTTAAAGTTTTTGAAACTGAATGTTTTTGGGTTGTAGTTAAAGTCTGTTTCTTGGAACCAAAGTATGGTTAGAAGAATGACAATTAATTACCTATGTGGATTATGATACCTAAACTGGACTTAGAGAAGGTCAGACCATTTATGAAATGAATGCGTTGTCTTGATCTCTTTGTCTGACAGGATACGAAGCAAAATGTACAGTTGTACTTACAGCTTTAATAACGACTTTGAGGACTGTTCTGAACTGCATTCAAATTAGGAAACAGTGTTGGTTCGCAAAAGTCTTAAGTCGAAGGAATGAATTAAAGGTCCGACCACACCGC
Source organism: Adoxophyes honmai (assembly GCA_005406045.1). Lineage (NCBI taxonomy): Eukaryota > Metazoa > Arthropoda > Insecta > Lepidoptera > Tortricidae > Adoxophyes > Adoxophyes honmai. Next base: position 179,024 of record BHDV01001538.1, read on the forward strand.
AGCTTAAAATCCGGTCTCGCTTCGGAATCGCAGTGTCGCGTCGTTTTCGCACCGGTTTCGCCGCATGCTCCCACACCGCAGCTTAAAATACGCTGTCGCACCGTAAATTGATCTGCGTAAAAATCGCAAAAAATATTACACGGAGATCTTATGGCAGACACCACACCGGTGACGTAAAAGACGCAGCTGTCTTGTAGATGCAGCGTTTTTACGCAAAGATTTGCGAATCGGGGTTTCTCGGTTATTGTCGGTAACACTTCGTTTTTCACATAGAGATTATCAGATTCTATGTCTAAAATTTAAAAAAGGAACGAGACAACTGAATCACGTTCTTTTGTTTTGTTGCTGTGATGGGTGCAGTTGAACTTTACTTATGTCATATAGGTATTGGAAGCATAATTTTGACGCAGCGAATTTTAAGCACCGGTTTGGAAGGTTTGCGACAGAAAGATTATCGTGACGCACGTCATTGCGATTCCGTACCGTCACCGTTTTTTAAGCAGCGGTGTGGGGAGCACGCGGCAAAAACGGTGCGAAATCGACGCGACACTGCGATTCCGAAGCGAGACCGGATTTTAAGCTGCGGTGTGGTCGGACCTTAATACGGAAGCGAAGCATGATTCACAATTCACAACGAATAAACGTCAAAGTAGGTTAAAAATGATTGATTGATTTGATTAGAAAGTTAAGTTTAATTCATGCAAATTAACTGATGCCGGTAATTCACAAAGTTTGACAATTCGAAAGAGGGATGTAAATTATGTTCAGGCTGAGGACCTACTTTTTTTTGGGTGGGAAATACACAACGTAAGAGGACGAAAATACTTAGTTTTCCGTAATTATTATAGTCTAGAAACAGCGCAGCATCATCATTACGGCAAACCGTCAACCCAAATAGACAGTCATCTAGCGTCAAAAGCTTACGCTTTAATCAAATGTAATTTATAAACTTGGTAACAAATTAAATACGAATTACGTCCCAAAGTTCTGAATATTAAACCAGTCCCTTCGCAACTAAGTGTTCTAATTTATGTAAATAGGAAAGGCCTGAAGTATGATATGATATTGAAGGTAGTGTACAGTTTGTGAATGAATTTGATTTCAAGTTTGACGTTGGTTTTGACAAGAAGTTTGGTAATTCGTGACAGTGTTTTAGCATAGTTTATAGAATGTTACCGCGCGACGCCGGGCCTAAACTCGGGTTGGGTGTTAAGGAGTTAATGGGAATTGCTACAAAAAACATAAAAATACTAACTATACGTTTCTTTTTATTCACGTACTTATTGTATTAGAAAGTAGCCATCCTATCCAATAATAGAGTAAACGTCCAGGTGCTCAACATTTTAATATAAAACATTTTACTTGCGTCGCAACACTATGTTCGTTTATACATCAACGCAAACCTGTTGTAGGAATTTTATTCCAGATAAAACACCCTAACAGTTATTAAAAGGAATTCATTTCATTTGGTGGTTGTCAAAACGTCTCAAAATTAGTATAGCAATTTGATAGTATAGCAAGTTATTTTTTATCGGAATATAAAGTATCAAAGTCTCACATACATTTTTGCACATACACGTACATACATCACATCTGTATTCCCAAATGGGATAGGCAGTGCATACTTTCCATTATTATTTTAGTTCTAACATGATACCAACCTTTTAACGCAAAAACACTTAATTCCGCTTATTTGTAAAGCATAAACACTATTTCCTCTTACCTTTTTGCTTTCATTATTCAGCGGCCGCCTTGCAAGCGTATACATTATAAATAAGGGAAGTCTTCCGTAGGAAAGCTTCTTTTCATAACGCAAAGAGTTGTTACATAAAGCAGGTAAAAACATTTTTAGACAGCTGATCCAGATTTCCAGATAACGACGGAAAAGGTCACATGCGGTATTCCTGGAACGGTAAAATATTCTCTCATGTTCTAATAGAAATGTGAGCACCAATATCGAGATAACGTGAGCCGTGGCTTGTAGGTCGGAACCATTAATAATCCATTCAATATTAATCTACAAAATGGTTCAATATTAGTCATTTCACTTAGTTCACTATTGTATTTCTATTAGTAACGTACAGATATGCAAACATACATACATCGCGCCTGTAGTCCCAAGTTGAACAGACCAGAGATAGCCTACATAGACAAAGTTGTGACTATATTTCACGATCTGTAGCTACTTGTAGCATATTTTTTACTCGTAGTTATAATTATAAGGTCTACAATCAATAGCGACCGGTTGCTAGCCTATCACCTAAAATAAATTTTAACCTATTGCCTTAGTCGTTTTTACGACTTCTACAGATAAGCAATGGAGAGCTGTTATTCTAACCCCGACACCATAGGTATATGGTATAGTTTGCGCGAAAAATTACAAACTTTCACTATTGTACCTCATAACTTAAAACTCTAAAAATTTGGTATAAATGGCTGCAAAAAGTGAAATACTCATGGTTTTGACAATGCAGCGTTTTTTGTGCTCTGTCTACTTCAACTTCAAGTCCGTGGTATCTTCTAGGAACCGCGGGAGCTGCTTGAGTCGCGCGAACAGAGCGGTGGCGCTGTGATCCTAGATGATTTATTTATTTATTTATTTATTTATTACAATAAGAATTACACAGCATTACAGACAAATCCAATGCGCTATGAACTTAAACTAATACAATTCCACAAAAATGATGGGCCACGGATCAACACGAAACAGAGCTAAACTCGATTTATCATGTGATTTATCTGCATTCTTCATTATAGTAACCATATAAGCCTTAAAATAGCCGTTAGAGCCGTAGTTGCAGTCATATTTTTAGAACATGGACCGTAAATGAAGGGTGGATGATTAACTGGGTGTTTACCCCTCGTAGTTCGCAACTAGCGTATTTAAATGACACAATGTGCGTCATCCGGGTCACAGCTAACGATCAATTATAGTTTACTTTTTAGTCCAATTAGTTTGCTAGAGTTCAGTTACCTTGCAGCTCTGGGAATTAAAATGAACGCTAAATTGAGTACAGTTTTATTAGGTTCACAATTAATTATGACACAAACCTACACCTTCAGGCACTAACATGAACTAAGGTGCTTTTAAAATATTACCCCTATAATGCATGTATCTAGGTGGAGGTAATTTAGTAACTGGGCTTTAGTAACAATGTAAATATGTACTTATGCTACGCTTTATTTCATGCTATACTTAATACCTCTTTTTATCGAAAACTGGATTGTTTTGATATTGTTTACGTAATGTATGCTCTGCCTTTCCCATTTGAGAATAAATACTGGCGTGATACATGTACAACATCACGCCCTAATCCCTGCGGGTAGGCCTCTGCCTACAACAGACATTGTCTCTACAACAGAGAGCAACTTGCTTCTATTCTGTCATACTTCTCTCGCTTCATTCACTTTCATCCCTCCTCATACAATGCTCGACGGTTTGAGGGGTAGGTACTTCTAGTTCGACCTCTCTTCGGAATGTCGCTGATCTGGTCAATATACGTTCTTCGAGGGCGCCCTCGGCCGGTTTGTCCTAACACAATTTAACACACCTTAATTTGCGTGACGTGTGGATGTACATGTACTTTTCGTACAACGGGTAGAAAAAAACTAAACCGTCCACAAAGTTAATCATCGAAAAAGCAAACCAACCAAAGATTTGAGCTTAAATTCGTGTGTAGGTACAAATAAATAAAATGAAGAAAACGTTAAAAGAATTTCGCAATATTTTCGTAACTCATTCTGCGGGCAAGTAATCGTATTTACAATCAGTCGCCGCTTCGGTTCACGTAGGTACCGACATAACATCAACAAGTTTCAAGGGTCACCTTTGAGAACTCTTTGCGTGAAAAAGTCGAGCGAATTTAATGATGGCGGCATTGGGTGAATTAACCGTGTGTTTACGAGAGCCGAGCCCCTCAGGCGGGCAAACATTTACTTCGTCCGTTTACCACGTTTGCTCCGTACACAATTTGTCATAATTTTAAACCAATTCCGCTAGTCCTTTGAACTTCGCGTACCGAAATGCAATTTGAGTTTAATGTTCTGTATTTAGGGTAAAGATTACGGGATCGTGTGATATACTTTCCGCTGACCGCATTTTATTTACGATTGCGCTGGTGGGAATTTAGTTAGTGTTGAGATTTACACAGTGAGCCGGAGAAATATGAAGCAACGTTGCCGTTGGGCGATGAAGTTTGTGGGAGGTTAGAGTTTGTGCAAGATATGGATCGCGGTATTCGTGTTCTTTCCTGTTTTTGCAGAAAATTACTATCTGACCAATAAAGAATAATAAGAGTCTTAAGCGTATGAAACAAAATTATCATCTGATAAACACTCTGGATTTTCAAAAGTATCTCCTCACCTTGTCGCCTTGGCTTCAGTTGCAGCGCTACATAAAGCATTAGTTAAGTGATTGGGAAATACATTATTGCCACAAGATGCAAAATTATTCAGTTCCTGCTACAGATACTCAGTGTGAAAATACCAAACTCCAGTCGTCATAGTTTTTTAAATGGCTGCCTTTGAGTGCATAGTTTTCCACTCCATCTGGTTACTCATATCAGAGACTTTCCTCTACAAAATAAAAAATAAAAACATAAGAGCGTTAACTCATCGACTGCCGTTTACCTATTTAAAGGCTGAAAGACAAGTGGGACTGGAACGTGGTCGCATGGAGCTGGCGCGCCTCTTGACCGATTTCCGCGCGGTGCGCTGTAATAGCTCGAACAATAACAGAATTTGCCACGTATGACACCGTGGCTGCTTTGATTATAACATGTAATAGACATGGTAAACTTTGTCTATCCAGTCTATACTAATATAATAAAGATGAACTTTGAGAACTGTCCGAGTATCGATGTTTTAAACCCAAGGGTTTATTCATCTGACACAATTTCCTATCTAACAAGTGATCCAAGTTCGTTTGGTTTTCTCTAGCATATTCTTTAACTGTTTCATAACAATATTTTGTAAAGTAATGGGAGCTACCAGAAGAACGTCGTTTGTATAAAACAATAACCGTACTCGTTAAGCTAGAGGTAAATACGTCCAACGTCAGACTTAATTCTTCATCACAGAGAATGGAATGAGTAGATCTATTAGGAATAGTTTGTGGCGTAATTAAAAATCCGGTTGATGGTGATGAACAGGTTTATCATATTATAAAATTGGAGGCACCTTGAACAAAATTACGTTTTATAAATAGAAATCTATGGTATATAAACTTACAATTGTGCCTCGGTGATATGAATGAATACAACTTAAAGATGACTTTTATCCACAGCACTCACAAATCACTATTAAAACTGTTATGATTATGAAAATAGGATACTGGTTACTTGATATAAAAGATTATTAGAACTTATTGATGGTTATTTGCAGCGTGAAGTACACAGGTTGTCTCTTTGAAGACAGGATATTGAATGCGTCAAGCCAAAGTGGTTCCAAACTAAAAAAAAGTTTTTTACTTAAATGTTACGTCTAGGTGATAAATAATTGCTTATTAAATGACAAGAATCAAACGACATAACCAGAGCCACGGTTCTTGGATAATGATCGAAGTTATGATTATCTTTGTAATAAAATCTGGCATACAAGGTGACCGATTTCCCCTGTCTTAACAATGAAAATTCACTTCACTCATTCGTTCAATTGAAGATTTCCTCCCCAACTCCACGAAACGTAAATCAAGCCCCACCAAACTAAGCTGACAACATTTTAAGAATTAACACCTTGCAAACAAACTTCTCGAAATATCTTTGACAGGAGTTGCGTGAATACCTAAAAGTTAGCAAAGAAGCAACAAGGTGAGCAAGAACAAACTACTTAAACATATTAAGCGCGATAAAGTCCATCGTATCCAGTAAAGTTTTGCTTCGGCTGATTTTTCGGTTAGCTGAATTTACTCAGATATTTAGAGGTAAGAGGCGCTCTTAACTTCATTAGGGTGGGCAGCGTCGCTGTCGTTTTTCGAACTAACTTTTACGTAAGTGTGTACAGTCAAATGGAGATGACGGGTATTGTTTTAAATCAATTTACATAGTAACTTTGCAATATTTTTAAGTTTTCTTTTGTATAAAAATAGATACATAGGTAGCAATGTTTTGTAAAGGTATTTTTTTTGTGTCAAACTTAGTAAGAACTCTGCCAATATTGCGTCTTTTGCGATTTCGGTATAATTATTTCACACCCCAATTAGTCCGTCGGTGCTTCATTATAGTTTGGAGGACTAGGACCACCTGTATTGCCTTGGCTGGACGCAATTAAAATATCCATTTCACTCTGGGCTGGGATTTCGGACATGCTGTTAATATTATTCCATAAATTGTATTAATATTCATTATGATTACAGATTTAATAACCAATAAACCCATATACTTCGTTTCATTTAACACTAGACTTTTAACGATCAAATTCGTCAAAACATTTAAAGAGTGACCAAATGTTTAACAAACAGTAATAAGTGTTATTGCAATAATGATTTCCAGTATTACCTTTGGATTCCTGAGAGAAATTCAAACATTCTCCTTTAAAAATATTAAACGAAACGGAGTAAAGGTACTTAATATAAATCGTTTCGAAAACTGTCTTAGTTGTATTTAATAAAAACAGCAAATTTTATCATGTTATGCCGTTTTATCTAACATAAAATTGTAACATAACATTCTAACATAACATAAACGTATATCGACCAGATCGGCGATGTACTAAACAAAGCCCAAATAAGGAGTACCCGAAACCGTCGAGCGTGTATGACAAGAGTGATGAATGTGAGTGAAGCGAGAGAAGTATGTCAGAATAGATGCAAATGGCGCTCTGTTGTCTCTGCCTACCCCGCAGGGAATAAGGCGTGACGGTTATGTATGTATGTATGTAAAATTGTGCTAAATGTAGCTATGAACTGTGAAAGAATAGGTTTGGTCTATGTGTGCGTGCTTTGTCTATCGAACTTGGGAATACGGGCGTGAAGTTTATATATGTTGCGTAATACATAATGATATTCTCCTTAGTAGTATCCGTGGTCACGCGGAGTTAATTAGATTAGATTATAATGACCATTATATTTAATGTGGGTAGTTCGTAAAACTGTCGCGGCTTTAAAGTAGAGATCTACCTACTTCAAATGTCAAGATTTGTCCATCTAATTGGCGTTAAAAGCAAGTTCGCATTAGAGTAGTATTTTATTCTAGAAGTTAGTAATTGAGTAACTAACATGTCTGAACAAATCTTGACAAAATTATCACTATTTAGACACTTTAGTTACTAAATTGCTTCTTGACCAAAACACTAGACTAATGCGAACGAGGCTTTAGGTACAGTTCCACCAAAATAAGGCAAGTGGTGGTTAGCCGGGTACAGTCAGCTTACGCGTTCCGCTGTGTCCCTAAATATTTACGATCACGCGGCGACTCGCGTAGATCAAACGGTCCTAAAGATTGAGTTATTCACCATATATTTTTTATACAAGGTTATGATACTTAAGAATATCCATCCATATACATATATGTATTGTCAATATTTTATACAGTCATTATAAGGGTAGTTAGTACAAGCTATAATAAACATAGTTTGATGTAATTTGTTAATGAAAACATTTTTTTCATGCACATTAATTCCGCAAAACTAGTAATCAACTTCAAAACGCGATGTGGCGAACGTCAATCTATCGATTTAACCTAAGCGTGTTTGCCAAATGTATCAATTCATTGTTTGCATTACATTACTGCTAGAGAAAACGGATTTCAGTTTCTTCCTAATTACCAATCCTACACAATTTTCAAAGACACCTGCGGAGAATATTGTATAGGAATCGCGAGTAGGAAAAAACGATAGTGGCAAATAGGGTTTGGGAATTCCCGACAAGTTCAAAGTCTCGGGACACGAGACAGCCTACCGTCAAAGTCCCGGGAATTCCCGGGACTTCGAGACTTTGTTTTTTCCTTTAGTGGGGCTTTCGTTTTATTATAAATAAGTTAGTTTTTTGTTTAAAATTGTACATACATACATACAATCACGCTTATGTTCCCAAATGGGGTATGCAGAGCACCTGAAACGTGACATAGATAAAACCATGATTACGACTTTTTCACGCATTGCAGACACTTTAAGCATAATTTTATGTATGGGAATGGATGGAAAAGGTAGCATACTAATGACAGGTTCCTAAACCTAAAGCATATTTAAACCTATATCCTTAGTTATTCGCCTCTTACGACGAAAATTGTACCTATTAAAAAAAGTCAACTGCTTGTAGAAAATTAACAATTATTTTTCCGTTTGGTGCCGGGTTAGAATAGCACCTCCCCCTTTCTTCCCGTGGGTGTCGTAAGAGTCGACTCTCCGAAAGGGTTAGTGTATTGTAGGCGATAGGCTAGCAACCTGTCACTACAATATCACGTTTAACCATCTAGTTACCCTGAAATTGCAAAACGTGGCACTGGATTTTTGAATTCATGTGCTCCGCCTACCCTTCTTGGGAATACAGGCGTGAGAATATGTATGTATGTATGTGATAAACAGAACAATAACTATTTACTTGAAGTTATTAAATGAACTAGAATCTAATCATTTTTCGTGACCACTAAACTGTTAATTCTTGTAATCATATATTTGATTCATCACTAAATAATCTAAACATGCATAAAAGGATGCAAAAATAAAACAGGATTGTAAACAAGTCTTTCACTTGTTTTAACTTAGCAGACCACGTAGTTATTCTATTTACGTACAGAAAGCGCTATGCTCCTTCAATTACTTGAGAATAAAAATGAATTCCGATAATCTTGTCTCGTCTCGAGTCTCGAGTGTAGAATCCCGGGACTCGAGACAGCCAAAATTACGTTAAGTCCCGGGACTTCGAGACTCGAGACGTCCCGGGACCCAAACCCTAGTGGCAAATTATGTACTTATTAAGGAAACTTCCGGAAATAATTATTGTTAGTAATTAAGACCTATTTATATTAATATAATGATTTTTAGGCGACAGCAACCTGCCACAATAGTGCTTCTTAACTTAAATCCTAAAAATACGCTAGAAGTGGCCAGGAAGCGTTAAGTGCTTATGGAATCGTCTATGTAGCGTTTCGTGTGCTCTGCCTACTCCGTTTGAGAATACAGGCGTGTTGTAAATGTGTATGTTTGTATTTATATAATTACTTCCTGTACGAGATTATAAAGCTACAAGCGTTCTAAATTTGACTGATACCAGGATTTTCATGACTGTCTTTAAAAATAACTTACCTTTCAACTAATAAATATATTATGTGCTAGCTATTTGATCGCAATTCCATCTGCGTAGACCTGTTTTAACGCAATCCCACGGGATCTATGTATTTTCCGGGATAAAAAGTATCCGTCTTAACCAAGGGCATCAACTTCCTCTATACCAAATTTCTTTAAAATTGATTTTAGGAGTGAAGAAGTAACAAACACACACTCACAAACTTCCGCATTTGTAATATTAGCGTGATTTATACGTTGTATATTACGTATACACAGTCGGAGATAAAAACAAAAGCCCTTAGCTAACAAAACAATAAACATAAAACATAATTTTATTAGCACACAAGTTTACTACGATGTTCTTTAGGAACAACAGTCGAATAATTCTGACAAACTTTCTTCATTCCGATGACCCGGCCGTGAATTAAATTTATTCCAATATAAAAGAACTTCAATAAGTATTTCAAGTTTTGCATTGCCGTGTGGTGTTGGGATAAAATAACACCTCTCCATCTTCGTGGATGTCGTAAGAGGTGACTAAGGAAATAGGTTCAGGTCTGCTTTAGGCCTTTAGGCCAGCAACCTGTCACTATTCTACCTCTTCCATCTTTGAAAACCTAAAACTATGCTAAAAGTGGCTGCGAAGCGTGATATAGACATAATCATAGTTTAATCTATGTCACGTTTCGCGTGCTCTGCCTACCCAATCTGAGAACACAAGCGTGATTGTATGATTGTATGTAGTTTTGGCATACGCAATGTACGGTGTTTAAAGGAAAAACCATTTGGTTTAATGAATGTTTTGCTGCACAAAATTATCAGTGACACCAATTAACCAATTAAGTAGTGAGTTAATGCTATCAGTGTAGTAAATCTGTCTGATATTAATTGGAATGTCAAAATTAGTGACATTTGTACACAACTCTGTTAAAATAAATATGCTCGATTCGGTAGTTAAATTATATGCAAATCACTTTTTAAACAAAACTATATTGTTCCGTTTCCACTTCAGTATCTGCGGAAAAGTAAAGCTCAAAAATGAAATACACAGCTATTTCATTTTACTGCGTTTTGCTGTAAATTTTTATTAGGTAGCACAAGAAAAATTACCGTGTGGTGTCGGGTTAAGAATAACACCTCTACATTTCTTCCGTGAATGTCGTAAGAGGCGACTAAGGAATTAGGTTGAGGTATATTTTAGGCGACAGGCTAGCAACCTGTCACTAGTATACCTGCGAACTCAAAACCTAAAAAAAAGCTAGAATTGGCCACGAAAAGTGAAACAGTCATGGTTTTGTTTTTGTAGCATTTCGGGCGCTCTCCCTACCCCATTAGGGAATACAGGCGTGATGTATGTATGTATGTGTAGGTACATAATGGTCACAAAAGGTGAAATAGTTGTGGTTTTGTTTACGTAGCCTGTCGTGGGCTCTACTTACCCCACATGGAAACACAGGCGTGATGTAATCCAGTAATAAAAAGCCGTGATAGCCCAGCGGTTCGACCTGTGGCCTCTCAAGCAGAGGGTCGTGGGTTCAAACCCCGGGCTCGCACCTCTGAATTTTTCGGAATTTATGTGCGATATCGAATTTGATATTTATCACCAGCTATTCGGTGAAGGAAAACATCGTGAGGAAACCTACACACAGCGACGAAGTAATTCAACGTTGTGTGTGAAGTTTCCAATCCGCACTGGGCCCGCGTGGGAACTATAGCCCAAGCCCTCTCATACTGAGAGGAGGCCTGTGCCCTGCAGTGGGACGTATATAGGCTGATGATGATGATGATGATGATGATGTAATCCAGCCTCAATACGTCCTTCAGTTTGGTACAAGTCTCCTCTCAGCATGAGAGGACTTGGGTTATAGTTAATAGGTATTGTATGTATGTATTTTTGTCGACAGCCATGACATCGGCCCATGAAATAACGCAACTCAAGGTGCCGCTGTATGCGGACCCGCGGCGCGCCGCCGAGCTCAGCTGCCACTTCCAGATGGACGAACAGAAGCTGCACTCTGTGAAGTGGTACAGGGATCTGCACGAGATATTTCGATACAACCCGTCGCAGAAGGTAAGCGGCATCCGTTTTTTTTAAAAGTTAGATAGTAAAATGACATCGCCGGTGTTGCCTGGCTTTTCCAATTCTATAATAGTGATGTGCCTCTGGTATCGGAAGTTAACGATGAATTAAGTATAGATTTTTGTAGGTTTCTTATAAAGTAATTTAGTAAACGTTTTAATTGTCACTGCAATATCTCGTTTAACCATCTGATTACCCTGAAATTGCTAAACGTGGCACTGGATTTTTGAATTCATGTGCTCTGCCTACACCTCTTGGGAATACAGGCGTGCGAATATGTATGTATGTATGTTTAATTTGCTTGATCACGATAATCCTAATTTTTCTCATAATTATAACGTAGCCAAACCACTAAGAATTCTCGAATAAGATCACGGATAAGAATCTGGAAAGACAGACAGACTACGCACAAGGGCCAACCACCCGTTAATTTTTTTTAACACTTGTTTCTAATCAAAAATACTCTGTAACAATCTAAAACGGTTTTTAATGGTTTTCACAGAAAACTGACTTAATCGTGCAAATTTCGTTAACGAAGTTTTAGGTAACTTTAATAAGAATCTTTAACTCCAGACTATTTGCCGTAAGCCTTTGAGTGTTTTCCAAGTAACCTAAGACTGGCTTTCAGGCACAGAGAAGAATGAAGGCTCGTACTTTCATTATTTACCGAGTGTTTCACAGACTGACCAAAATCGGTGAAAAAGGAAAAGGAATTAAGTAGTCACACAAAATTGTTGTCATTTTGTAACTTTATCTACATTACAAAAGGGTTAACATTACGTAGGAGTTACCATTACCTCAAAATGCGATTCTCTTTAGGTCCAATTTCAGAGAACTTCAGTTCAGGTACCTAAACAAAGTCGTTTCTCATAATGATAGTAACGTCATAGTACAAAATAACGACGCAGTTCAGTTTAGGACCTAAATAGGATCGTATATGGACCTTATGGAAAGGACCCTAATAGTCTGTTTTGGCAATGTTCTTTTACCTTTTTTAACCGACTTCAAAAAAAGGAGGTATTCAATTCGGCTGTATTTTTTATTTTTTTTTTATTTTTTTTTTATCATTTTTTATGTATGTTACCTCAGAACTTCTAAACGGGTGGACCGATTTCGATGGTTCTTTTTGTGTTCGATAGCAAATGGCTTCCCATTGGTCCCATTTTAATTTCATCAAAATCTAACTAGTAGTTTTTGAATTATCCTTAAAATAAAAAAAAAATGTATGGGCATTCGGGAATTTTAGTCCGAACTTACATTTGTACATACTTACATACCTAGATACAGTCACGCCTGTATTCTTAAATGGGGTAGGCAGAGCACACAAAACGCTACATAGACAAAACTATGTCTATGTCACGCTTCGTGGCCACTTTTAGCACATTTTTTGTAGGTTTTGAGTTAACAGGTATAATAGTGACAGGTTGCTAGCCTGTCACCTAAAATTTACTTTAACCTATGTCCTTAGTCGCCTCTTGCGACATCCACAGAAGAAATGGAGAGTATTTTTATGTGTATTCGCTGATTACTCGAAGACGCCTGGACCTATTTGGAAAATTCTTTTTTTGTCTGAAAGGGTATAGTTTCCAGGTAGTTCGATTGTCAGCATACCTTGACCTGATGATGGAATATTAGGGAAATCGAGGGTAACCCTCGAATTTTATAGGCACTGGTGATGTTTTTAGTGCACTTTTCAAAGCTACACCAGTATTTACGCTTGGCAGTAAAAAAATATGACTGAGCTGATGATGAAAGGTCAACTCCTTAATTCTTAGGAGTTAAAGGATAACTTTTTCGATACTGAATGCACCTGCAGACTGAAAATTATAGTTTCAGTAGGTAATTAGCCAGGCCTGCTGCTTCTCAAGCGTTGCGTTTCTGCTAATGCTCGTTCATTGTGGGGTTTACTTAACAGTTTAGAGAGTTCTAAATCAGATAGAGCTATTCCTTCTAAAGCCTTGAATCTGGTGAGAGCTACGTATACCTACTTGACCTTTGGTAAATATGCACATAAACAGAAGTTTCCTTTCAGGATAAAGCTAATATGAAGTCGGTTTTTTTTTGTTTAAAATTATTGTTATTTGTAGAATGGTCAACCCATAATGTAGAGCCAAACTAACCTTTCATGAACGAGGTTTATGTACCCATATTTTGTATATTAGAGGGAGAAAATGGGAATACGGTTCACCTGATGGAATATTAATCACTGCCGATCATTGACATTTCTACAAAAACCTAAAAAAACCTACGAAAATGTGGCGCCTAGTGGGTATGAAATAGCAACCTTAATTGATGACCACAACCAGAATCTAGTAATGGGGGGTGTGTTGTTTCATCATTCATCAAATAGCTCATTTTAAATTTTAATTTGTTAATAGCGACACGTAACTATACTAGCGTAGAATTATACCGTTTCCACTTAGTATTACTTCCATGTCTGGGGTTTTCAGAAATAAAGTTCCTACACATTTTGCCTTAATCGTCCTTAATTTTCCATGCAAAATTAGTCATTTTCATGGCGGTTCATCAACGGTTACGTACACACTGCGTTAAACTGTCAATTAAAAGTGAGACACTTTATTTATTGCTCGTGATTTTGAGCAAATCCAAAATCAACATTTGTTAGGTCTTAAAAAAAGTACAGTACACGTTTTTCTGAATGAGCAACTAAACTCACAATCATTTTTCTAGACGCAGATCAGGCTGTTCAATGTAAGTGGAATCATGGTGCAAGGCGGCGCCTGCGAGGAAGACTCGTGTATGGTCCGCGTCATGCCACCCCCTGAGGCCACCCGCGCAGCCTACACCTGCGAAGTATCTACCGAAGGTCCGAAGTTCCTCATCGCGAGGCAGACGAAACATATGACTGTTGTCGGTGAGTCTTTTGGTATTGCTTTACACTATCCTATCTGATGATGTTGTTTGCGCATAGCGCCATCTACTGTAGAAAAAATAACAATAGTATAATAGAACAGAAGTAAGTCATTGTGTTGACATTAATTGCCCTCTCCCTTGATGTCGTTATACTCGCTGGGGACATCAAGTATCGTGGACGTTTATGCCAAGTTTAATATAAATTCTTTATTAATCCAATGTATTTTGGATCCAGTTACAAATATCTCTATACTTACACCCGTACATAACATGTGATTTTAGTGTCTCTATATTGCCACGGCCATTTAGTACTTTAGTAAGTAGATATTACACAAATCGTATTTTGTGGAATTAAGTACGTTAATTTCGTCGAAATCTCAGTAGGTACGTTTACATGAATTAAACAGTTCACAGGAACTGGTAAATGTAACTAGGCAGCCGGTAGGTTTGAATTGTTTGTGACGCTTATTTAAATATTTTTATTTTATTTGGGGAATCGCTGGTCTGTAATTTATTACGCAGAGATGGCTTATCTAAATGAAAGTGAGAAAATGCAAAAATAAATCCGACGGTTCGGTTCCGCGTGCGGCGGTTGCGAAGCAATTATAATTTTCATTATCATTCTGTTTCCAAGAACAATTTCATGGTATTTATGAAATAGGCTTTTATGTAACATTTGTTCCAATCTTGGAGATAATTTATTTCAAATTCCGAACCAACAGAACGTAAATACAGATTCCTTCAATTTCCGCATTCTTGAAAAATAATGAAATCATATTACAGGCTCAAGATGCGGCATTTTAATGTTGTTTCAGCATTTGTGGGACAAAGTTTGTTTATGACAATAATAGGGGTTGTTTTCCACTGTAATCATTCAATTTGTAATTAATTTGTTGGATCTAATTTTCCATTAAAGATTGAGGCGCCGCGGCGTATTGTGGTAACGCAGTTCCTTTGATTCCGCTAGTAACGAGACACCCGCCTTGAGTGCCCAAAGATTTAATTACGTCTCCATCCATTGTTCCAACTTGAAACTTAGCGATGCTCAAAAGAAAATTCTCTTAAAATTCTTAAATGGCTCGATTCTCTTTGGGGGTTTATCCCTGCCAGTTATTCGCGTTCAATTTTCATGGCTAACTTAGTAATAAACTTAGCTAGTATAACTTTCTGATTTATTCAAATGAATTTTACCTGCAGCGATGCCGGACGAGGACCCGGTCATAATTGGGGCTCCGAAGCTTGTGAAGCCGGGGGAGCAAATGCTGCTCAACTGCACGACGGACTACTCGCTGCCTCCGTCCGACATTAATTGGTACATCGACAACGAATTACAAAAGGTTGGTTCACAATATATATAGCCTTTACACAGCGGAGCCCTAGGGACGGCTTGACCCTGTTAACTCACTATTCTAGTAATGGAATTCAGAATACCAATTTGCGGGAATCACATAGCCTCTACTAGCCCATTATTGTAATTGAGGTACACAATAACTTGTCTTGTTTTGTACGGTCTAGACTTGTAACCGTGATTTAGTATTGTGAGATTCATTAATGTTTTCGTTTGTAAAATGATGACAAGTTTCATTGTTAGTTTTGATTTTGATGTAACTGATTGGACTTAGACTTAATGGCTGTTTCTTTATACTTTCCTAGGTTGTCCTAAATTCGTTAATTCGAATTATTAGTACTTAAAAAACTTTAATACTGGTGCCTGTTCTTTAATCCCTTAAACTTCTTCTACTTTCGTTAAGTGGTTTTAGCCTAGTTGCTGCTAAAACGGTAACACCGATATTGGTGGTATTCGTCTAAAATGTTCGCGGAGTTCAAAGGAATTTTGGGAGAGCTCTGAATAGTCGATGCACTCTTCAGTTGAATGTGCGCTGTTTCATGCTTCCGTTCGTTAGGATACATCACTGAAGTATTGGATGGCAATTCAGTTCCGATTAGAGATAAGCCGTGGGGTTTTTATTGGACGTTACTGTTTATTTCTTGAATAGTTACAGTAAAAGCATAGTCTAAGCAAATAAAATGGTATAAAACTAAGAGTTTGATACACACTGACAAATTTAATAAGCATGACTTCACATTTATTACAGTTTTACCTTCATCACTATCCTTTTTCGTTTTTTCCTCTTTTGTTCACTTTATTCTCATTCTTAGTTCTATTTCAAAGTGAACGGATTTCATTTGAATACAGATTTTGTTTGTGTTAAAGCAGATTTCCTTGCTCCACTGCCAAGTTTCAGTTGATTCAGATGTTTTGAGACATTGAAGATTGAATTGAAAACGTCGGGACTTTTTCAACTGTTTTAAGATCCTTAGCTACAACTTCTTCCTTGTATTTAGCTTCGTTAGTTTTTGTTGATTATAATTAAGATTGGAGACTGAAAACCGATGAAGTCGCCGAGTCTCATCCCCCGTTTCCCTTATGCGCATTACTTTGTGTGACATATTTCTTTTGCGTTTAGTTTTTCATGCGATGTTCGGGTGGTTTAGAATGGCACCTCTCCATTTCTTTCATGAATAATATCATAATTATATCTCCTTCTTCTATATTTACATCTAAATCTGATTCCCATAAGAGATACGCTTTTTATATTTTACTATTTTGATTGTTTTTTTTTGAGTTTCGTTTATTACTTATATTTTTTTGTACCTTTGCTAGTAACGAAATAATTCAATGCTGTGTGTAACGTTCCCGATCCACCCTGGAACTATAACCCAAGCCATCTCACACTGGGACGAGGCTTGTGTCCAGCATTGACGTATTTATACTAGATTACTATTTTCTTATGACAGCCGGAGTCTTGGCAGCACGTGGAAGTCAGTCCACCAATGCCGGGCGGTCTCCGGGCGTCGTGGCGCGTTTTGCGCGTACGCGTGCCCCCGGCAGCAAGCGGCGCGCTGCGCGTACGCTGCGAAGCCACGCTATTGGTCGAGCCGCCCGTCGTACGCGACTCCACGGCCACGATCACCGTCTACTCCAGAACGCAGCTGTCTAAATTTGTTTCTAATAAAGGTAAGTGTGGTCTTCCAGTGTTTCTGAAACAAATGGTCGCGACTCCGATCTGAAATATAAAATGACATTTCAGTTGAGTTGAACTACTCCGCCATAAGTAATTCTAATTAGTAGGAAATGTGAGCGAAGTGCGTTGGTCATGAATTTTACAGTTTGACAAGGCGAGGTTGCAGTCGAGTAAGCTTTGAAAACAACTAGTCTGGACGACTATTAGTCAATTTTTCTGCTCAATGAGTTTATGACAAAAGCATCAATTTTTTTTCGTAGCTGACCGGCTCTAATATCAACGAAGAAGCACAAATGACAGGGAGTTTGCAGTAGTCTAACCACTACTACTTTGGGTAGTCAGCTACAAAGTTAGGTCCTCGAACCATTAAAATACCCCTGTTTGAGCTCCAGTTCGCTGATCTTACGACGAATACGAACATCCCTTCTCAAGTTTTGAATGTTTAATAACACTCTTTTGTTTCCAGTCTGTCTAGTACCATCCTTACAGTCAGAGTTGTGATTTTATTTTTAGACGAGACAAACGGGAGACGCACTTTTGCGTAGTCTAATTTTGAGAGGAGTTGTTAGATTCAAAACATAATATATGTAGGTATATGTATGGACGAACGCTCAAGTAAAGAGCGCTAAGAAAAAAGATTATCTAACAAAGTTGTAACGTCGCATTTCGTTTGAGTTTTTGAGTAAGATATTGTAATAGTTTTGAGTTACGATTATATACCGATTATGACAAAGTAATTCTTACAATATTTTTTTGGCGAATGGTGCTTTAGCTAGTCTATTGTTATAATAACGCTAGCAGTTGTTTAATAGCCGTGACCCGACGACCCCTGGTTGCCACCAGGTTGTTTTAATTACAATTTAATTTCAGGCGTTTCAAACAGTCCCTAAATTTACACAAAATAAACGCTTTGTGATCACGAACGTCGTAGAAACACTTTCATTTTATTTTAAAATGTAACGGGCCGTAATCAGTTTTCAAGATAAATATTCAAAGCCGCAGTCAAAGTGAATAAAATGTTTTGAAGTTGCGTTTCTTTGTTGCGGAAGATCTGATTAAAATTTGATAAGCGAACTGACGTTGGCAAGTGGAATAACACCGTTTATCCGGGAATATTGCGAACTATGAGTCATAATCACTTGGGCGGGGCGGCGGTGTTCACAGCCTTGTTTGTAACTCCCAACTTGGGAATACGAAATTAATATTTATTTAGGTTTATAGAACTCGCGCTTAGAGATTAATATAGACTATTCTGTTTCAGGTGGAAATTTGTACGCGAATGCAAATATGCCGTTTGCCGTCGTCTGGACTCTCTACGCAATATCAAGGTTAACGAGCTTATGAGGATCGATTTGAATCATTTCTGGTGATATTAGCAGTAAGTGTAGATACCTCATTTCCCGCGGGCTGCGTTCCAAATTTATATTATAAATATGTAATTACAAATAAATACTATATTAATGTCCATAGAACGAAAGTAACTGTACCTCTCGGAATAAATCACTAACATTATACATACTTGCATAAATACTTACGGAGAGCATAATAGACCCTCGTAATTGCGTATCAATGAGGGTAATATTTTTTGTACATTCTAAAAGTTAACATAAATTGTTGACGAAATGAAATAAAAAAAATGTATAAAGCACTTAAACGTTATTTAATAGTCAAGGGAAGATGTCTAGTCTAGAGATGAAATTTAAGTGTAAGAAAAATACGTTTGTTTCTCAAAGATGTCATGTTTTGTAGCTTTTCTGAGCGTTAATTAGTTTTACTATAATAGACATAATTAGGCATTAATCTAATGGCTGTGTTTTTACTTAAGGTAACGTCAATTCTTTGCACGACATCTTTTTAACTATACTGTACAGTTACACAAAATTGTTGTTTTTGTTTTACTTATCGTAACATATAAATGGGATACGTAAATAAAATATAAATACAATCTATTGGCTGGTGGTTTCATTCCAATCTTATCTGGCTTTCATTGGTAACACTTTACTTATTTTGGCATCTGTTCCGAACCGAGAAGATTACTACTGTTACGAGCCAGTTCGGAAAATTGGACATTATTTGAATATAATCAGATGAGTGCCAACGAGTAGGTATTTACCCTTTAAACCGGTCTGAGCGATCCAGTAAAATATTCCAGTCCCGCTCCAAATAAATTAGATTCGAGATTCAGAAGGAAACTAAATCTGTACATCGAATTAAAACCGTATTGAAAAGCCCGAATAAAAAAAGTTGTGGTAGATTTTCCCCACTGAATACAGTCAATTAGAAGTGAGGGTAAAAGTATTTATTTCAAAGTAACTTAATATTCTGTTCATATTCAACCTGTAGCTGCCAGGAGGATATTTTACTTTTGTAGCGAGGTTTTAACAACACCGTAAAATTATTTTATTTAAGCTCGCGAATAACTCGTCGGATAAATCAACAGACGGAATGCCTCTCCCGGGAGTTTCCTGATACGGTCCTCGTTGTTTGCTGCGAATATTATGATTTGTAAAAAGCGATTGTTATGTAGATTTGGAACGTGAATAAATTGGTTAAAAAGGGAGAGCGTTTAGCCGGCGTCTATTTACTTACGGTGTTCGCGGCTCCGACAAAGGTGAGCTGTTGACAGACTTCGATCGTGCTGGCCGGGTGACGATGGCATTGTTCGCGAAATGGTGATCGATTTTGAGATGCGAATACTGTTTTTAATTAAACACTGCTTGGCTTGTCAACCCTATTTTGCCAACGTTTTTTGAGCCGTGGTAGCCCAGCGGTTTAACCTGGGGCCTCACAGGCAGAGTCTCGTAGGTTCGAATCCCAGCCTTCTGATTTTTTTGGAATTTGTGCGAATCGAATTTGATATTTACCCCGAGCTATTCGGCGAAAGAAACATCGTGCTCTTCAATGCTGTGTGTGAATTTCACAATCCGTGTCCGCGGAAACTATAACCCAAGCCCTCTCATTTTGAGAAGCCTGTGCCCTGCAGTGGGACGTATGTAAGCTGGTTATTTTTTTTATAATAAGTTATAATAACATCTCTAAATCGGTAGATGTAGATTTTGTGGACGTAGTAAGAGGTGACTAAGGAAATAAGTTAAGGTATATTTCATTCAAGCGATATGCTAGCAACTTGTCACTACTATCACCTTTTAACTTTATGTAAAAGGTGTGCAAGAAGTAGCCACGAATTTTGAAATGGTCATGATTTAGTCTGCGTAGCGTTTCGAATGCTCTGCCTACTCTAATTAAGAATACAGGCATGATGTATGGAAGTATGCATTTTGAACCGAAATTACTATTAAGTTACTGTTAGGCTTTTGCTACTACCAAATTACAGACAGGAATTCAGATTGAACTACAGCTAACTGAGAGCTCAGCGCTCTATGCGTAACCGCAGCAGCCATTGCTATGTGACTGATGTGTCGAGGGAATGCAATATTTGTCCAATGCCGAAGGTACCTACGTCATACCTCGACGACTAGATATCACTTCTCTCAGGAGATACCATTTGAATTTTTCTCTGAAATCCAAAGGTAAAAATGGAAATAATTAGTTCAATAATACTTATTACTGTTTGTTAAAATGTTTTCAATACAAAAAGTATCAGTATCTGCGGCGAAGCTTTGTGATTACTTATAAATGTGTTAGATTTTGCCAGTTCAAATTCAAATCTTAAAATAAACGGAGTAAGTGATACAAACTCCACGATCTCAATAAAAATTCCAACTGAAATTCCACCCAAACGGAGCGTTATCAAAACATAATAAGCAAAAGCGGCAGCATTCACTAATTACTATTTAAAACACAACGTCTATATGATACAGACTTGTCGGCGCCACTAACAAAGTTCGAGCAACCCTTTGGGAGGCAATTCCACAACACGAATGCGATAGAAGCTCGACAATTTCAATAAGAGCAACGATAAAAGGAGACCGTAAAATTTAAAAACTTATAGCAATTGGGTTTTAAGGATTTCACGGGTACAAAGTGCCAGAAAAGTACGTTTAATATCCGTCGTAAAATGTTCGGCTACTCAACTGATTTTTGTAAGCTGCGCTACAAACTAATGCGTCAACATTGTCATAATGTGGAGAGAAATGTATTGGAGGCATCGCGACCAATTGGCTAGTTGCCTGCTCAGTCACATCAGCGACTTTTGATATGTCCAAACTATCGCTTCTTTGAAGTTTGTGTTCAGTAATAAAACTACCCGTGTAAACTTATCCGTGTGGTGTTGGGTTTTTTTAAACCTACACGGACATCCACGACATCCACGGAAGAAATGGGTAAGTAGATTACTTTTAACATCTCTCCATTTTGTCCGTGTATGTCGTAAGAGGCGGCTAAGGAATTAGGTTATTTTTCGGTAGTTAGGTATATTTTGAAGAAAGGCAACCTGTCACTATTACTCCTGCCAACTTAAAAACTAAAACAAATGTGCCAAGAGTGGCCACGACACGCGAAATAGCCATGGTTTTGTCTATGTAGCGTTTCGTGTGCTCTGCCTACCCCACTTGGGAATTTTGGGAATACAGGCGTGATAGCATGGATATGGTAGGTATGTAATAAAACTATAACATCAAATTTTAGTGTTCTAACGGATTCGTATTTCAAAAATCATCCAAGTAGGTAACCCATAATAGGTAAGTGTCACTTTGGTTTTATGAGTAAATATACAGCTGCTCTTTGAGATACTTAGTCTATTTTTCCAGTCGTCTGTTGGGACAGATCGTAATACCATCCACTCGAGAGGTTTACCGCAGCTAATCTTTATACCTATGAATGCACACTTAGGGTCAATTCCCACCAAAAGAGCAGCGCAGCGCGGCGTAGCGCAGCGACCCGCTCCGTGGAATGAGAATTTCAACTTTATTGTCATTACAATAAGACTTACTATCGCATGAGAAACTCTAACGATGCGGGCGCATGCCCGCGTATCCATGGTAATAACAACGCATTCCATAAACGAAGCCGCGCGACTGCGCGAGCCTTCGCTGGAATGCCCGAGGATGCTCGAGCAGTCGCGACGGCCGCTGTCAATACATATGACAATATGTCAATAATTATGTAAATTCCAGCGACTTCCTACGCATTCCAGCGGCTTCTCGAACAGTCGCAGGAATCGTCGCGCATTCTCCACGGAGCGGGTCGCTGCGCTACGCCGCGCTGCGCTGCTCTTTTGGTGGGAATTGACCCTTAGGCCCTGCGCAGAGTATCCGCGACGTACTTTTTAGTCTGTAAAAATAGAACCTTTGGAATTATGTGCAGTAAAGCACACGACGCGCAAAAAGTCCGGCGCACATTGCATACAATCCACGCAGACTTTTTGTGCGCCGCAGACTCGATCGCACAAAAAAGTCTGTCGTCTGCGCTGCCCCTTAGAAACAAGTAATGCAAACAGCGTTACCTATTGATGAAAGTTCAAGCAAGATGGAGATAATAACCGCGTAGTACGCGTACCTACATACTCAGAAGAAGGTAAAAATGCTAAGCGCCATTGGTAAACAAGCAAATTTTCTTAAAAATGTGGTCAGTGACCCAAGTTAGTTTTTTTAAGGCGAGCTTCTACTAGCGCACCGCGCTGATTTGTACCCCGCGTCCCTCTCGCGCAAAACCTACGAAGGCGGGGTAGCGGGCGACGCGGCAGGTTGTCAATAAGTTGGGCACGCGGTCAAGTTTTAGAATAAATATGAATTTAAAAAATAAACAACATCGATTAAAAAATATAATTTAGCAGATTCTCTGTAGTACTTAAAGATAAATATTTCCATATAAAAATTATGTAGAAATTAAAAAGAATAAACACCAAATAATGCGTTTTATTTTTAATTTTTGCCTGTGTTCGAGAATTTATATGGTCGAGGAAAGTACATCCTATCGTGTAACTAATTAGCACGTTCCTTAGGCAATATCTTTACGTAAGTATAACATTTATTTTTTTCAAGACTGTCATTTAGCAGGAAATATGTAAAACATTAGATCTTGCAACCTTCAATTCCATCTCCCTTTGGAATACCTCGCCTAGACCCGTCTCGTATTCGCTCGGGCGCCTTGCTGTTTTAAATGTACTAAAGAATTACGATTTCAGGATATCACAATCATCATCATCATCAGCCTATAAATGTCCCACTGCAGGGCACAGGCCTCCTCTCAGTATGAAAGGGCTTGGGCTATAGTTCCCACGCGGGCCCAATGCGGATTGGGAACTTCACACACAACGTTGAAGTACTTCGTCGTTGTGTGTAGGTTTCCTCACGATGTTTTCCTTCACCGAATAGCTCGTGATAAATATCAAATTCGATATCGCACATAAATTCCGAAAAATTCAGAGGTGCGAGCCCGGGGTTTGAACCCACGACCCTCCTCTTGAGAGGCCACAGGTCGAACCGCTGGGCTACCACGGCTTCTAACCGCTGGGCTACCACGGCTTCTAATATACAGATATCACAATAGAAACCTCTAAAATTGCCGGTGTTTCACTACTATGTAACGCACCTATTATGAAAATAAACGTTCCTCAAACTCAATTTTTTTGAAAAACTGCATCCAAATCCGTTGCGTAGTTTTGAAGGTCTAAGCATACCTACATAGGGACTGCCAACAGGAAGGGGCTTTGTTTTACACTTAAGGGTCAATTCCCACCAAAAGAGCAGCGCAGCGCGGCGTAGCGCAGCGACCCGCTCCGTGGAGAATGCGCGACGATTCCTGCGACTGTTCGAGAAGCCGCTGGAATGCGTAGGAAGTCGCTGGAATTTACATAATTATTGACATATTGTCATATGTATTGACAGCGGCCGTCGCGACTGCTCGAGCATCCTCGGGCATTCCAGCGAAGGCTCGCGCAGTCGCGCGGCTTCGTTTATGGAATGCGTTGTTATTACCATGGATACGCGGGCATGCGCCCGCATCGTTAGAGTTTCTCATGCGATAGTAAGTCTTATTGTAATGAAAATAAAGTTGAAATTCTCATTCCACGGAGCGGGTCGCTGCGCTACGCCGCGCTGCGCTGCTCTTTTGGTGGGAATTGACCCTAATAGAATTGAAAGATTTTTTTATGGTTATAGTACCTAGTAGTTATTTTTGCGATATACCTACCCTATCGGGCCGATTCGATGGCAACCATTATGTGTCAAAAACAGTACCGTATAAGCACAATTAGATGTTGTAATCACATATTTCTGTTAGAAATACATTAGAATATGCGGTAATTTTTACAGAAAATATCCAGATGAATGTAGCAGCTGAAACACTTGAAAGATCGCTCTCAAAATTAGTCCATACGTTATAATTATTCATCGAACAGGATTAATAAA
The DNA here is from genome assembly GCA_005406045.1 of Adoxophyes honmai. Lineage (NCBI taxonomy): Eukaryota > Metazoa > Arthropoda > Insecta > Lepidoptera > Tortricidae > Adoxophyes > Adoxophyes honmai. The sequence goes on from BHDV01001538.1 coordinate 203,536, forward strand.
CATTTGATCGGGACCTTGTTCTAGTAAACACTAAACACTATTCAGTTTTAGTTATACAAATGCACGTGATACTTAAAAACATCCCTTCACTTTAACACCCTAAGCTTGATTAATTGTTCCTCATCACAGTTCGCACCCACGCTTCACTCATCGGAAAACACAGGACAATAAAAGTAAGCGAAGTCGGAGAAGTCTCACCCAGTACACATGAGAATCCCTGTAACTACATATTGAGAGGGCTCAAAGGGAATTAATTGTGTATTAGCTAATCCGACCGGTAATGAGGTGGACTGGTGAATAATCGCTGAGAATCGATTTTCCATTCATAGGAACACATAAATATTCAAGCGCCGCTGTCTCCTTGTCGGTGTTGCCATTAGTCGACGCGACGGTTTATTGTTGCATATTTTTTCTACACTTAAGCTGCGTTCAATCAGCGGTAAATGAATAGTGATTGGAAAGTCTTGGCTTGAAATTTTACCCTAAATAAGAATAGTTTTGAACATTTTTAAATTAAGAACCAATGTTCCAAACTGGTTAAGGAACGTATGAGCTAAGAAGTACCACAATTCATCCTTACTAATCCTTACGTCCTTACTAATATTATAAATTGGAAAGTGAGTTTGTTTGTTTGTTCCGCTTTCACGCCGTAACTACTGAATCGATTGCTTTGAAATTTTGCAAACGTAAAGTTAGAAGTCCGGATTAAATAATAGGGTACTTTTTATCCCGGAAAAAAATGATATTCCCGAGGGAAAACAAAAATATAGTTTGCATGGTGGATGGATTGGAGATGGCGCTGTGTGTCGTTTAAAACGAGGTACAATATTACAAACGAATATAAACATTAAATTTGTTGTGCTTTATACCGCAATATAACCGGATTCCACGCGGGCGAAGCCGTGGGCGGAAAGCTAGTAATAAATACAAAAGATGAATATAAAAATACCAGTCATTCAATACAATAATTGATAGAAAACTCGAGCGTTGTCATATGCCTAGTTTAGAAAAATTGATCTCTGCTATTTCTATTACAATGACCGTATCGATTCGAAAACAAACAAATGCACCTAAAAGTCATCAATACGGATGTCAAACGTCACTCTTTTGCATTTTGTTTGGACTAGTTCTATCTCTTTTGCATATGGCCGATGTTTGTGTTTCATTTTGTTTGGGCAGAATCGACGCTATTTTATCAACGAATCTTTTCAACCATCCGTTACAGTAAAAATCAGAGCTCCGAAACTTTTGATTTATTACTTGATTGCATTCAATAACAGATCATATTCTAAGGTAAAAGTTTAATATAATTTTCAAGCCTTTTGTGAATATGATTTACCGAATCATCAAACTGGCTGAATATTTATTGTAGCCAAGCAAGCTTGTTAAGAAATCAAATATTTGTTATCCAACTCCACTTATAACTTCTATCAGCCAGTATGAAGTTTTATTAGTTTTGCCCGGTTACTTTATTAATATAATTGTAAATATGGGTCACATTTTGCAAGTTAAATTTGATCCAATTTCAGTGATCGGTTTGACTTGAAATTTGGTACAGTAAACGGCTGGGAAAAGTACAAGTAGATAACAAAAGTCTGCAGAAAACTCACATATTTTTTGTAGAAAATTTGATAATTAGTCCACCAGTTTATTTAACATTTTAATTCATATTGGCGTAAATTACATGAATGCTTTCTGCTTAACGTACTATAACGTTATCGTAATACCTATTTCTTCATTGGATATCGTAAGAAGCGACTAAGGAAATAGGTTTAGATATGCTTTAGGCGACAGGCTAGTCACCTGTCACTAAATGCTGAAAATGGCTACGAAATGTGAAATAGTCATGTTTTGTCTATAACGTTTCGAGTGCTCTATCTACTCTATATGGGAACATAGTCGTGATTATGTGTGTGCGTAATATATCGTATTATAATTTAATCGTAATCTCTTAACCACTCTTCATACATCGCGAGTCTTTTAAGTAACCTTAATCACCACGCCGCGCCATCGAGTCGTCTATTACATTTATTTCGTCCCCACATTTCACGCATAATTTGAGCCTCAATACCTTTTCAGGAATTCATCGCATCGCAGAACAAGCGTGCCTTATGGGTACCTGTTGGACCCAAAAAATGGCACTCGGTTTAAATAATGCATTGCATTAGAAACGGCTCACCAGCTCAGGGAGTGCCAACGAGGATTTGTGTTGGATATTACGCAGGTAACATGTTGGGTAGACATGTAGTTTCTAGATACTAAAACAGCAAACAAAAATTACATACAATACTAGTAAGTTAGTTCAATAAGGGTTATCTATGGTTTGTATGTAATAGTATGAAAATCAATGGGATTATCATCATACAAATTTTCATTTAAATTCATTTTTTTCCTACAGAAACAGAATATGAATCTGATTTAATTTTCCTTTCACTTACGTGACTAAACTTCGAAATATTTAACACTAGGTTTAGCCCGCGGCTCCGCTCGCGTTAAATTCGGGGTATCACAGACGAGATAGCACACATACCAATTTATAGCTTTCTACATTGAAAACTTTCACCCCTCACTTTAGGGAAATGGGGAGTTTTGAAGAGAAAAAAGTAACCTATGTCACTCTCCACGCCCTAAACTATCCCTACCTAAAAAATCACGTCAATCCATCGCTCCGTTTAGCCGTGAAGGACGGACAAACAAACAAACAAACAAACACACTTTCACATTTATACAGGGTGCTTCGGGAGGAAACCGCATAACTTTACCACCGTGTTTCTGACCATATTTAGAAACTATAATGTCATATAATGTAAGCTGAATTCGGCTTAGTTTGCCAGTAATTAACGTTTGCAAACGGATCTTTTCACTGTATTTTACTTGAAAATTATTTATTTTTGACAAGAAATGTCTTTGTGACTCTGCCAGCGCGTTTGTGCGTTGCCAGCTCATCCTAAAACATTGTGTTACTGGTGAACCAATATCAATTTATTGAGTTTGTATGAAAAGTAAAAAAAAAGAGTCTTATTTCGACCTATGTTCATATAACATTTTTTAATTGTTATGACCTCAGCTATACGCTGGTGAAGTTATGCGGTTTCCTCGTGAAGCACCCTGTATATTGGTACGGATAATAAAAGTACATAAGTTGGATGAGAACATTATATTGCTAACGTCAAAGGCAGTATTCACAAAATGATGAATAGAGTTAATAATTAAACTAAGTTATGAATATAAAACTTCACGGGAAGGAAGCTCACATTTCACTCGAATATAACCCTCTTGAAAATAAACAGTAAAATGTCGCAACGAGGGCTTATAAAACAACAAGGCGAATTGGTGATAAAAGTAATGTGTATGCACAGAGTAATTATTTTTCCAAATACGCCGTTTTATGTTTACGGAGGGGAACAACTAAAGGCTTTCCAGACGACTCATAATAACGTAAACGACTAGCTCCCCGGGGGAGTCGAGTAATTTAGTCGTTGCCTCTTGGATCATATTATCCGTATTCCTAATACAAATGATCCGCAGTTCCGCTGGGACGTGCCAAAATGGCTAAATTAAAACGGAGTATACTTCGGGCAGCAAATTCGGTGCGTGTATAAAAAGCTGCGTGTACCGCGCCTGAGCAGCTAGCACGCTGTATATCCCCGCTTATCTCTCTACGTTTCTCTCCTACTAGGTTAGATAGAGAAGGACACGCATAGTCACAAAGTTTGTCGGAATCTCGCTGGCCGCGCTCCAGACTGGCGGAATGTCAACGAGCTCATGTTCACTAGATTTTATCAAATTATTGCGAAGGCGGTGAAATAAAAGGGTTGTATCATACGATGGGCCACTGATAAATTCAGCGTAGCTTTAGCGCCGTGCTATCTCACATAACTCTGTGAGATTGCATCTTTAATATCAATAAAAGTGACACAGTTGATGCATACGTAACGCAGAAGTGTTGTCAAAACAAGTCTGCACTGTGGAAGTCTCTTCTGTAACTTGCAGCTGTTGAGAGGATCCAGCATTAATTATTAGGCTATTTCGGCGTTTAATTACCAACGTGCTCGTGGCGTAGAACAAAAGCCGAGTATAATGCCCTCAATGCTCCCATACACAGTTAGCCACGAGTTAACTTACCGACGTGAGCGTCTTACGTAGGTAAGCACCAGTGTAGGTTAGAAGATAGAGGTTGATAAACATCAATATCATTTATTTTGTCTCAGGGATCGTGTTTGTTATGTAAATTAATACATGTACTGTTAATTCCTCGCGAGCTTCTCGCATTTTAACCGTTATCGATCTTATCTTAGTAGGAAGGTTATCTAAGAGAGTTTTGATTTCATCTGTGAAAGTAGGCCGTCCATTGATTTTGTACGCATTTTCTTGACATGTCCCACAATGAACAAAATTTTATATACGATTTGACTGTGTAATTGAATAAAATTATCTTCTCCAAGAAACCAGAATTAGATTGGATTTCCGGAGGACGAAAGTAATTTGTAGCAATTTCTTGATTCAACGAGAAATTTCTTTGTTTCCATAACTTCGGGAATTGGATGCATGAAATAATATTCAATACACTGCTTAATACTGGACCAAATTCGACATATAAGTTTTGTTCATCTATGTACTGTTAGCATAATAGGTAGGTAGAACCTATCCCTATGCCTATCGTATCGAGACTTTTGCGCAAGTTTGTATATTTTTCCGTGTCCATTAGTCCGTGTGGTGTTTAGAATAACACCTCTCCATGTCTTCCGTGGATGTTGTAAGAAGCGACTAAGGAAATAGATTTAGGTTTGTTTTGGGCGCGACTCTGTAGCAATTTGCCACTTTATACTTCTTTGAGCTATGTTTAAGCCTAAAATTCTGCTAAATGTGACCAAGAAACGTGAAATAGTAATGGTTTTAACTAAGTATGTAACGTTGAATAATTTACGGATAACTCACGTTATTACGCATATGCGAATAGCGCGAAGGCGCACAGTGCGCGTTTGACAGCAGCAGCCGCCGCGGCTCTTAGATGAAGGGGTCCGAATTGACCAGAAACATGTCGAGCTAAACTCGATTTAAAAACGTGAGTTATTCGTAAATTATTCAACATGAGTGAGTCTCACGGTAGTTTAATGTTCAATGTACAGTCGAGTTCATTAATATATGAGCAAAACTGAGGGTTCTAAAATATCTGTACACCTTTATGCCATTGACAATAAGGTGCAAAAGTGTACATATTTGGCATTTGTCTGCTCATATATTTATGAACTCGACTGTAGGTATGTAACGTTTCGCGTGCTCTGCCAACTGGGGTATACTGGCATGATGTATGTATGTTAGATAATACAACAACGAGTGCTCTTAAAAAAAGAAGTACACTCAAAACCAGAAAACAATGTTATTACAAGTCATTCGCAAAATTACTCTCCCACGGAATATTGGAATGATAATTAAATTATTCAATCAAAAGTCAGTCTGAAATATCACGTGTAAAATTTCGGTGCTTGCGTGGTTACAGAATAACAGAAAAGGAGTATTAATACATTGTTAATTAAGAAAGAACGGGCTTCGAGCACGGATTCCATACAATGAGCAACGCAGGTTATTCCTGCGTGATTAATTCATTTGATTAAAAGGATTTTGGAAAATTAATTTTGGCTTAGGTCCCTTACTTTTGCACACGATAAGCCCTTTGCACAGGCTTCAGGCAGAAAGAGATGAATGCTTAATTTTAGCGACAAACACTAAAGGTGCAAGTGGGACAGAACGTTCAATTGCCTGACTAAGATTGCCAATTTGAGGATGGTGAAGCTCAGCTTATACTGTTTCTAATGTAGCTAATTCTACACAGCGAGAACAAGTTTGCTGGTATTATGTGCTGAAAATTGCTTATTACAACCGGTTGTTCTCTTTTTGCGGTTGTGAAAGCCTTGACAAGCTTTGAAGAATTTCGAATACAACCCCTTGATGACTGGCTGCCACGACTTCTGTAACATTAGCCATACATTTTTTTAGAGCGAAAACATAAAAATAATATTTCAAGCCATTTTTTTTTTGAGTGAAAAAAAAATCAAGGGCTTCTATTCGGAACTGTCCAAGTGATGTAATGCAGCGATGCGCAAGTCAGACGTTGCTATTCGTTGCGACTGGCGAGGAATGCACGACTGCACATATCACAAGTTTAAAAGGAAAACCTTGTAAACTAAACCAGTGTTCTTAACATCTTGCTGGTTTGTGGTACCATTTTAACTGAAAATGCATTTCGGAAAATCAAAAATAATCATGCTACCCAACCACATAGGCGTAACATTAATTAACAATTAGCAACCACGAACAAACTTCCAACAAATGCAACTCTTCCGTAGCTCAAGTTCGTTAATAATAAACTTGAGTCGGTGAGCTTATTTTCGTGTTACTCCGCGCCGCATACTGACATCAAACAAAAATACCTACCTGTCTGTTCAAGAAAGTTATGTACTAAGATATGAACATTTTAGCTGAACAATGTTTCCTTCGCATTTTACCACGGGTATGAGGGAATATATTCCTGAAGACTGTTCAAGCATGCATAGAGCTGGCACGGGCTATGATTTACACGCAGCCAGCCTGCGTTATTATGATATTATACAAATAGTTTAAGAATATGCTAACCAAATATAAAATGGCTCGTTTGAATGGCATCAGCAATGAATTCTTGTATTATGCCGCATTCGCGTAAAAATGGTGCCGTGGAACGGAACGGAATGTCAGCGATGTTTATGTTTATGCATGTTTCATTTTAAATGGAATAAACGAAGTGAAAAGGGGAAAAAACATCTCGAAAGCAAATTACAGGAAGCGAACGAAACTAAAATGCGGGACGGCTCGCTCTGGCTTGAACTATAAAATATTTGCATCCAAACGAGGGCAGAGCAACAATAAGATGGAAATGCAAAATCCGCTGCAGAGTAATGCATATTGTCCGCTCGCGCTAATAGAAAAAGAGTACGTATTTTATTAAAATTGAAGCTCAACGTCCCCTGGATTATTTTTATTGCGCATTATCTTGCCGCAAATGAACTTAGATTAATTAGGAAGGCGTGGAATCACAATCATACTTAGATATACGTATGCTATAGTACTACATACTTGGTTATCACCATTGCATACCGTGTCCTTTCAGTACTGGACATAATATAGCCACTACTAAAGCACACCCCTCAGTTGTGTCTCATACACCAATTATGTAGCTAAACATGAGTGAGTCTCACGGTAGTTTAATGTTCAATAATTATTTAGCTAGCTCAATTTAGCCCGTAATACAGAGTTCCCTAGAACCCTAGTACCTTCACTGCTAGGTGAAGACCTTTACCTCGGACTTTTAATTTTCTCTGTCGGCCCTAAAGTTTGGCCAGTCACCTTCATCTCCACCTTTGCATGCCGGATCTACGTAATACACTAAAATTATTGCATCTTACACGAATCCATCAATTTCCAGTCATTCGACTTGAATCGTTTCCACCTAATTTTTGAAATTTCTACACAATGCTTGCCCATTGGTGGTCTCCATTCTATTTAGTTGTTCTCTATTCAACGATTGCCGGTTCTACGACAAATATAGCTGGCCCACTGCCATCACAGCTTGTCAATTTTTAGAGCTAAATGTCTGCGACCTTGATGCTGTATCGGATAATTTCATTTCATCCAATGGATAGAGAAACTTGGAATTTCTAGCCCGTTGAGCAATAATCACGTTGTGGATCAGCTGCTTTGCCTCCTTAAGTCATAACCGACTGGCTAGTGGGATTCAGAGTACCCATTTTAGTTTTTCAGGAAGTAGTCCTCTTTGTGATAGATATTGAAAGATTCGCATGAGTATGTCCCTAGAATTAATTAAGTTTACTGAAAGGAAACAAAGCTGATTCATCATTAATTTTGATCTTGATGGAGTCGGATATGAGGACAAAATATACCCTATATAGGCTAAAAGTTCATAGGTATAAGCTTGTCCATAATGAGAAGAAGCATAGGACTAGCGTTGATACAATCACAACAAACATACAAATAATCATCCCTGTATTCTCAAATGGGGTAAGCAAAGCACACAAAATGTTACGTAGAGATATCACCACTTTGCAACCATTTGCATAGGCTTAAGTTCCATTAAAAGACCAAACATGAAACTCACATTATTAGAAACTTATATTAAATACCTTTTCATCGATGCAGAATTCTAATCGATTTAGAATAGCTAGAGTTAATCCGTTGCGAACTATGACAATAAATGTAAGAGGAATAAAACGGAACAAAATAATAATTATGTATTAGAAAAGAGAAACTCTCAAGTATTTATTTAAGCTATTTTAAAATGTAGAGGCACTTAGCGCACATTGGAAGGAAACTATTTGGGCGGTTTTTACGGCCACGTTTTATGGATTGTTTGCACGTTACAACTGAATGTCAAAAGATTATGTGCCTTTTATGTTTGACTCGCTTAAAATACTTTTAACACAATGTTTACAGGCACAAAAGTGAAATAACAACTGCTGATTTAATAACAAAACGACGTATAAACGATTTTTGTGCACGCAAGTCGAATTCCAGAGCCCGGGTAACCTTACTATAGTCTGGCGGTTTAAGTACGTAACTAAATGTAAACAAACTTCATGTCAGTTTTTTTTACGACCTACATTGTATCGGATGTTCAAATAGTTTAGCAAAGGAATCTTACCTAATATTTATTGATCTGATGGACGTTAGTGTTCTAATTCCGATTGTTTCTGGTATGCCGAAACTTAGGCACCAACAGAACTTTTTTATAGTTTCCTTCCTTTGCTAAACTATTTGTACATCTGATAAAATGTGGGTAGTTAAAAAAAACCTTATTAACCTGTCAAATCTGATAGGAAGTTTGTTTACATTTAGTTAAGTAACTAAACCGCCAGAGTATAGTGTTGCTGAAATAATAACCTCCTCCAGCGTTATTTCATAGACTCTATAATACAGAGCCTAGGTAATATGAGAGAAGTGTACGTAACGTGCATTTCATCATAGCGGGAAGTGCCGAGAGTGGAGTTTTAGTGCAGTACATTTATTTTCACGTCTCCTCTATTTTTCGTTTAGGTATTCGCTCGAAGAGTTTAAGCGGTGTTTGATCGTCGGAGCGTAGCATGAGCGTCTTTACTGATTCATACGTAACTATTTTAATATTTTCGGGGCGTAACGGCCCTCGTAAAGGTCCGCGCGGCACTCAAGCAGCTTGTAAAGTATTCGAATGGCGGCAGACACAAGAAAATAGCCGAATTTAATACAGCGAAGTCCCACGGGCCGCGACAGGACCTCGCGCGTCGCAGACTGATATTGTGAAACTTTTCTTCGACGCAATCTACATAAAAAATGAGCCGAGGGTTCGTGGTGACCCGCTGGTAAATGAGAGCCTTTTGAACTGTTAATTTTGTTTGCATACAAAATGAAATCTGACATGAAAGTTATTTGCGCCTTGATCTTCTCGAGCTCTATTCCTGAACTGTTACATGATTTGAAGCGGAGATTATAAATAACTTAGTAAGTTTCTAGAGTTTCTGAAGATTATGTGCAAAAGGTTAAAGGGTTTCACTTATTAAATTAATAAAAAAGAGTTTTGATGTTTCGAAGTACCGTAAAATGGGTAGTATGGAGATTGCGAGGATAGTTTTTGTGATATGATTGGGGAGACCAGGGATGACAAACACACCCCGCGTTTTTTATAGGCTATGACTGGCTACCTAAGTAAAATAATAAAAGTTTATAACAAATATACATGAAAATGTCCGCTCCTAATCTTCTAGTAGTTACATAATAATATGGTAGTTAAGGTAGAACCATAGATGAAATAGAACATTGATAAAAGTTCATGCCAATTTTTTCCTCATTTTAACCACGGGGCATTTAACTTTATTCGTACTAAACAAACTCGGCGGCGAATAGCCCAGGCTAATAAAGAAAATCATGTACAGCAGGCTGCAAAATTGCATGGACAGCTTAGAGGCGGCAATCGTTTGGCGACTAAAGCCGTGTTTTCATAACCATCACTAGATGGCGCTTTAGCGACTAAACCGTTGTGATCATGTTTCACTAGATGGCGTTTTGCCCGATATGCTGCATAAATGGAAGATTACACACCTTTTTATACGAATTTATGTTTTTATAGATTTTTACGTTATTCTTGGTTCTTTGAATTAGATATTATACTTTTATTTTCCATAATTTCCAGGGTCTTTATTTACAATCCTAACACTAGAATGATAGCATTATTTTGCAAGGCCTACAACAAAGCCCAGTGGCTTCGTGGATCGGTATAGGACTAAAGTATCACAAGCGTATAGGTGTCTCCGGATCGATTCCTATGTGTGTAACTTTTTGTTTTTTCTTTTAAGTTTTATTTTTATAAAATATATTTATCACTTTTAATTCTAAATATGAGTCCGTATTTATCTTTGAACAGAGGATTAAATAAAACCAGAGTTTGATATAAAACAGTTTACTTAAATCTTTCAGGACTGATTCTCAATAATTTATCGTTTTTAATAGAACAAAAACCATTTGTGTGTAAATTTATTGAGGTTTTATAGCTTAAGTATTCGTTTCCAGAATCGGAAAGATGATTGAAGCTTTACCACAATAAAAATACATAATTTTAATAGCGACTACATTTTAAAATTGCATATCCTGGTTAACATAACATAGAATGCACAATATTGATAAATAATTAACTCACATTCTCTTTGAAGTAATGGTCACTTGGCATTAGTTCACATTTTGAATAACAACACATCACGTTCACATTTTAAAATACTAAATTAGTAGATTTCGTGTCGTGTAATAACGTTTGATTTGACTACATGGATGGTGATTAAGGTTGTAGATTTCCTCGTTATGCGGAGCACGACGAATGATAGTCATACTGTATCAAACACATTTCTCGTGGCGGTTGGTTGGAATAAAACCATATTCTTCATGATTCTCCTGGTGTAGGGCTAGGTATAACTAATGCTGCATAGCGTCTAAGAGACGGTGTCTGCCGGGCCTCGACTTCATAATTATCTCCAAACCCAAGAAACGATCCGATTTCCGCTGTAACAAACGAGAGAGTTAGTTTTTTTGTTTTAAGTGTCATCAAAAATCAATTCACAAATTTATCATTTAGTAGACATCGTTAGTAGAAAATTACTTACGGTTCAACTATTTCATTCATCTTGTAAAAAATAATTATGTGCGACATGAAATAATTAAACATAATGCTGCCTCGAGAATTTATATTTCTGTCGAATAAACGCACATAAGCAATGAGCAAGTAGAATCATAAATATAATCTTATTAGATCACATTAAACTTGTTTGTTGAAATGGATCTGATATTATGTTTTCTCTTCAACCTACCTTCAATCTTATTACATATCTTGAATCTACCCTCTTAATTTTTAGTCAACATGAAGTTGCGTTCTTATTGGAATGTCGTTAAGGTCTAATTTACTGAGTTAATAATAGTGACAGTAAATTTCGCTGTAATGAGTAACGAATCCGTGGCCAGATGGGTATAAGGCATATTTAATCTCCAAAGATCTTAGGCGATCTGGGTTCGAATCCTCGCTATGGTTGTAAAAATATTTTAGTGTTTTTTTAATCGGACATTTGGAGTGTTTTGAAATGAAGATTTCAAGTTCTCAAATATGTTTATTAAAACATTAAAAAATATGGGAATTGTGGCATCTTGTAGTAATTAACTAAAATTTAATAAAATTGTGAAGACGAAGAGGAAAGATACCAAAAATATTGAAATTTAGTTTTGAAATATTTAGATGTTACAACGCCATCTAGTAGAAAATCGTCGAACTAATACGGCTTATTGTTAGTTAGCTGCCTAACGCTGTTGCACGGCGTAAATAGCTACACACGATCTTCATTTGGATTTGTCCATGCACTTTTGCAGCTTAGTGTACTTTTCATTCATGTGAGCCAAATTTTTGCCGCTGAGTAAATTTTCGTTAAAGAACCTTCTCATTTTACGACCGTTTTATAAATTACCTATACATACTTGTTACCTAAACTCATGGAGTTAAGTTTAGAGTGTCCACAATTCTCCATTTCTTGCCTGAATGACTTTAGAAGTACATGCACATCACGCCTGTGTTAACAAATAGGGTAAGCAGAACACACGAAACGTTGCATAGTCAAAACCATGACTGTTTTGCATTTCGTAGCCATCTTTTAGCGTACTTGTCTTTTAGGTTTAAAGATTGATGAAAGAGATATAATAGTGACGAGTAGCTAGCCTGTCGCTTAAAGCATACCTTAACTTAACCTATTTCTTTAGTCGCCTCTTACGACATCCATGGAATAAATGGAGAGGTGTTGTTCTAATCTCGACCCCACACGGGAAAGAAAGCTAAAGAGGAAGCTAATAGATTTAGGTATGCTTTAGGTGACATACTAGCAACTTATCACGTGGCTACGTAACGTGAAATGCTTAGTAATTGTTTTAACTTTGTAACGTTTCGTTTAATGTGGCGTTAATCTACATACATACATACATATTCTCACGCCTGCATTCCCAAGAGAGGTAGGCAGAGCACATGAATTCAAAAATTCAGTGCCACGTTTAGCAATTTCAGGGTAACTAGATAGTTAAACGTGATATTGCAGTGACAGGTTGCTAGCCCATCGCCCACAATACACTAACCCTTTCCCAGAGTCGACTCTTACGACACCCACGGGAAGAAAGGGGGAGGTACTATTCTAACCCGGCACCACACGGGATACGTTAATGTATTGTGTATGTATTTACAAAGCTGTAAAAACAGCTATCTTCTGAACGTTGTGAAAGACTTCGTAAATCATCCCATTGCGTATGTTTATGTGTTCAGCCATAACTTTTTAACAAATACTGGATCATTACCGAGCGCATTCGCGTCGGTCCGTTATAAGAATCGGCGAAGTTTCTGAAATTCTTAAAAGTAGGTAAATATGTCAATTTATACAAGGCGTAACTTTTTTAAGGATCTTTTCTTTTCGGAGTTCCGTGGCCATATTAAGAATCCTCAAGTAAGCCACAGAAATAAAACTGCCTCAACTTTTTACGAAGTCAAAAATGACTGAGAAGGATTCTTGAATGAGCAGGCTTGTAAACATAAAAGTACCTACTAATAAACATCCGTACCAATATATAAATGTGAAAGTGTGTTTGTTTGTTTGTCCTTCTTTCACGGCTAAACGGAGCGATGGATTTACGTGATTTTTTAGGTAGAGATAGTTTAGGGCATGAGGAGTGACATAAGCTACTTTTTGTCTCTTCAAAACCCCCCATTTTCCTAAAATGAAGGGTGGAAGTTTTCAATGTAGAAAGCTATAAATTGGTATGTGTGCTATCTCTTCTGTGATACCCCGACTTTAACGCGAGCGGAGCCGCGGGCAAAAGCTAGTTGATTATAAAGTATACGAAAGTAAAACTGCTACCGCAAATTATTTCTCCTAATTAACGTAACTGCTAACTCAGTTACAGGGGTCTACAGTGTGTATTTTTGATATTACCTCAAATTTTAACCAGACGGTGGCGTTAGTGATACGATCTGATATTGCAGGAAAAAAACTCTTAACTCCATTTTTTTATTTTCCTTATAAAATAATTCAGCACGCAATGTATCGCTACTAACTACTTTGCCTTGATGGCGTGACGTCACAACTGTCACAACTTGTAATTTTTTCTCGCAGTTGTTCAACAGTCGTTCGGGGCTGGGAATGAACTTCGTTTTTTACCGCTCCCCATAAGTAGAAGTCCAGAAGCGTGAGGTCTGGCGAACGAGCTGGCCAACGACGGGGGCCAAACCTTCCCATCCATCGGTCTTGGAACATAGCGTTCAATGCATTACGGACGCGAACTGATGAGGAGCACCATTCATTTACAACCACGTCTGCTGCACGTTCAGTTTCCGGTAATGCGTTAACATAATCTGATAAAGTGCCATTAATCAGCTCGAGAAATTTGTCGCCGTTAAAATTTTCGTCATTGAAAACTGGCCCGATGATGCGATCTCCGTGGATTGCCGCCCATACACTCACTGACCAGCGGTACTGATGGCCTGTTTAGTTCAAAACGTGAGGGTTTAGTGGGTATTCCGCTGATTCCATACACCGTTCCTTGAAAAGGTACTTTTGTCAGTCCAGATAATCCGCGAAAAAAATTCGCGGTTATTTTCATGCTGCACACCGATTTACGAGATAATCTACGTCAAAACAAATCGTTTTTCTTTCAATTGTATTTTTTTTAATGTCATCATTCTCATACCAGCCAGTAAAACAGACTACCTGAGTTTGCTGAAATTAATTATCATAAGGTTGGTAGTTTGTATTTTACCTTAAAATTTAATCAATTGTGAATAAAATTAATACTCCTTGATCAAACTATTTAAATATTCAAATAGGTAGCGATTTCTGTGGTAGGTTTATGGTTGAAGTGTGTCTTTGACGTTATCTTGTCAATTGACTTGTAATGTTTACTATCTTCCTTACAGTGCTTGATAAATTAAAATAATAATAGTAATTCAATAGTAGAATCATAGGTTTTATATCAATTTCAGAAGAATTCAAAGGATGTGGTAGTATTCAATTAAAATGTATGTGACTTGTTCGGTGCAAGACATTTGTTTGAAACTAAAGTGGTTAGTAAGTATTGTTTTGTAACAAGAATTCCTTGCCTTTATTTGACTTATTAATTTAACATAAATGAAATGTTTAAACGCCATAATGCCTCGGTTTTGGCTGCCAAGTAGTTAGTCTCATATGCAGGAAATACGTACCTAACGATAATTAGCTACACAATAACATTAGATCCCTTTCTTCTTTCTGTCAAATAAGTGTACGCAATACATTGCTGCTTGATAAATTTTAAAAAATTAATTGCGCTTTACTGGTTAGGACTAACTTAAAATTATCTTGCGATATCGGTTAATTGTACTTAAACCTACGTTAAATTACGGTTTGAGGTAATATTAAAAATACACACTGTATGTGTCTTAAATATTTCAATCAAAAATAAACCTCATCCCTTTAAGTGTAAAGTTAGGTATTCAATACACTTTTAATGAGACCGGGAGCTGCAAGCCTCGGGGTTCCGTAGCGAGTCGAATAAACTCAGTAAAGACTTTAACAAGGAACCAAGGATCAAATCTTGTTAACAAATTGTAAATTACTTGAATTTGTTATTTTAGGCAACTGTTAAACGCTTGGGCTTGGCTTCGTAGTCCTTTACTCGGTGCTATAAGTCTTCTCTAACAAAATCATTGCACAATTCCTGAAAAATGCGTTTACTATTTCGGGAAGTAGGGGCTTTTCTTTGTCCAAAAAAATACTACACACACATCACGCCCGTATTCTCAAGTCGGGTAGGCAGAGCACACAAATATAGACAAAACCATGACTATTCCACGTGTCGTAGTCATTTATAGCATATTTTTTAGGTTTTAAGTAAAGTGGTATGTGCAATAGTGATAGCTTGCTAGGCTGTCACTTAAAATATAGCTAAACCTATATCCATAGTCACCTCTCACGACGTCCATGGAAGAAATGGAGTGGTGTTAATCTAAACCTGACACCAACCCAGCACAAACTAAACAACTAACGGCAAAAACAACTGTTTTTTTTTCTATTTTGGTCTTTCTCAGACAGGTTTCGTTTCGTTTGATTTAAATTGATCTACAATAGACATAGACTGTGCAGTTAGAAAGTAAAAAGTGAGAGAAGAAATACATCTGTTTTGCACCTTTTTGCCGGAATGCGATGACGAGTGCCTTAGACTCACTCAGCGACTGAATACATGAGAATCATGCATTTTTCATTTTTGTTGAGTGTTTATTTCACCAAAGCTTCGTTACGGTTAAAAGATTCAAGTTTAGTAGAGATAGGAAAAGGATAAATAACGCCCCTATATTATCAGCAGAGATCGGAAAAATTTGTGACATTGTTTGCAATAATGTGGACATGACTCCAAAATTAATCACATTACAATAATCACAGTAACTTTACATGACAGAAGAAGAAGAAAAAAAACATTAAACAATTGAATGTCACCAAAATGATTGGTGGCCAGTAATAACAAACAAATAAAAAGTTTTTGTCTTGTACACACCGAGGGCAGTTGGCGCAAGCATGGCATTGCGCTCGGTTCGTTGCTACGGTCCGCGGTGTTAGCAGGAGCTCGGCGTGACGCGGCGATCGCGCAATGAAGACGGGGCATTCACGGGGCGTGATGATAGCGTCACACGCTAGCACCCTGCTTAGTACGCGTGTGTGACGGAAGCTTAAGACTGTTTCTCTACATGGCTTCAGTACCTCAAAGCCTACGTACGAGTACGAATTATCGACATTGTCTCTTCAAATTTGATCTGATATTGCGACAGGTTTGCGTCTTAATATTAATTACGTTAATTTAATACAGGAAGATAATGTAGGTTGGGATTGCACCCATTGCCGTCCCCCGTTACCACGCGTGAAACATTCTACATACATACACATACATATTCTCACGCCTGTATTCCCATGAGGGGTAGACAGAGCACAGGAATTCAAAAATCCAATGCTACGTTTACCAAATTCCGGGTAACCAGATAGTTAAACGTGATACTGCAGTGATAGGTTGCTAGCCCATCGCCCACAATACACTAACCCTTTCCCAGAGTCGCCTCGTACGACACCCACGGGAGACAAGGGGGAGGTGCTATTCTAACCCGGCACCACACGGGGAAAGAAACATTCTGTAGGGCTGTAATTCGAATAGGTAACTAACAAACCGTATATCGGACGGATTTTGTTTGTGTAACAATCGCCATTTCAATCGACGATTGATATTTAATATCTTAATTAAAATTTTACAAAACGTTCAAACAGAGCTGAATCTCAATTGGGAAGCCTACCGAAAACGTCGGAATAGGTATAATTCTCAATTACCTCAACAAATATTTTTGTTCGCCACCGCTTAAATCCAAAAGGATCACAAACGCAATTGGTGTTTGTATATCATTTACTGAGCAAATTCAATTATGTTCAGATTGAGTCCGCAGACAAAATGCCTAGAACGGGTCAAATCAATGAGCCGATCTATGTTTGGATTAGTATTGTTGTAATTATGAATCGAATTTAATTTCTAGGGCTTTCCGGGAAGCTATTTTGATAGTGAACAATAGAACGGGTTGTGCTTTGGGTCTTTGTGACAGTTATATATAACCATTATAACCATTAATTAGTAGAACTTTTGGTTGATATTTTGAACATGAAACTACTATGTTACTCACTCATAATGAGTACTCATTTGGAGATCTTTATCACGAAGCTGTGACGACAATTAGCTCGCTGACTACGCGCCATCTCTATGTTCGCGCCAGTGCTCGAATCTTGTTCGACGAAGCAAATACCGCACGACGTATATATATCTTTCTCTGTGTGTGCATGTACCTATGCGGCATCGTACCGATAATACGGATGGACCGATTCCGATGCGTTTTTTTTATTCAAAAGTCCTTGCAACTCTGGTGAACTTGAATAAACTGATCACATATTGGAGATTGAAACTAAAATTTCTCTAATTTTTCTCCTGTTTATATATTTTCTATTGTTTATGTATAAACCATACAGTCTCCAGCATCCAAATTAGCAAGATTTTGTAATGCTAGGGATGAGATCATGCACCGCTTTATCGTGGTAAAGCAATACATACATACATACATACATACATACATACATACATACATATTCTCACGCCCATATTCCCATGAGGGGTAGGCAGAGCACATGAATTCAAAAATCCAGTGCCACGTTTAGCAAATTCAGGGTAACCAGATATTGCGGTGACAGGTTGCTAGCCTATCGCCCACAATACACTAACCCTTTCCCAGAGTCGACTCTTACGACACCCACGGGAAGAAAGGGGGAGGTGCTATTCTAACCCGGCACCACACGGGTAAAGCTATGTGGGAACAATCAGTTAGATGACTTTACTTAACATTCTATAAGTAATCTGTGACATGAAGACATTCTTCCAAACAAGGTTCATTCCCTATATCTGTACGCGTATACGAGTACTTTGACATATAAGCGAACATGAAATAAATAACTGTTACACAAGCACCTTGCGAATTCGTCTCGAATGTGTAACTACTCCTCCGCTGGTTCGAGAACGTTCGATTGTGCCAAAATTAGATTTAATTGTGTGAAGGTGCCAACGCTTTCTCTCAAAACACCGTCGTCACACGAGGCGATTAAACAAACACCTTCGAGGCACTTCAAAGAGTCTTTGAGCTTATTTACCCGTTTAGATAATGCCTATTAACAACGATCGACGGGTTTTTGTTTTGAGGACTCGATCGTGTTAGGTACCTAAAGTTATAATAAAATTATTGCCTTAACCTTTTGAACGCCGAGAGCCACTAAAGTGGTCGAGTGC
>BHDV01001545.1:0-23254 GCA_005406045.1 Adoxophyes honmai
TCAAATTTTGAGTTGTTTCTTTTTATGATTAAGCGTGCGACATGCTCGTCAGTTTCGGGTACTCTTAGCCTGACTTTTCAAAACGTCCCCAACCACATAAAGATAAAATACGATCACAAAAAGTGCACTAAGTACTCTTGTATATCTATGTATGTCCTTACCATGAATTTACAGAGACAGTACCTACTTGTTGTGATGGCGTAAACGATTTGCATGGAGTTTTGGAGTTTTACAGCTCCTTTAGCGGTCACCAGTGGAATTAAAACTCTCCAAGCAAATTGTTGACGCCACGATAGCGAGTATGGTCACAATAAACTCATGGCAAAGGTACAATCGCACCAATGGATTCCTGACCCACCGCAGAACGGTGTCATAATAAACGTGATAAAGATTTCGTTTAGCGAGCAATGCAATGTCACTACGACATTTACCGTAAATAGTTTCTATGGTGGGTCAGGAATCATTTGGTTCATTAGTAAGTAGGTATGCATAGATAGGTAGGACCACTACAGTCAATTAACAAAAAGCGCAGATTTTTTTGTCGAACTTATTTTTTAAGTAAAAGAGACAGCCAGCTTTTTATCCACCCTCGAGTTTTTCAAAGCCATTGTAATGCATGTTACGCATTAAAGAAAACTAATAAATCCAGCTTGACAAAACTACACAATGGCACGAGGCGTGGCTGGCTCGCTACATGATTTATGGACGATTTTTATATCTCGCCATCATAAAATACAAAAATATCTCTAATACACGTGATCCCGAAGCGAACAACAATGTTTTACAGTTATTACTCCGTAACTTTTATACCATGCCAAATTGCTTCAGCCCTGAAATGCATGAAGGTAATGTTTATGTTCGGAATAGACTGCAATATGGGGTGAATGATCGTAGATATAATGAACGTAAAGAATATAGTAGATGTAAAAGACAGAGAGAGTATTAGACTAAAAGAAGAGTGATTCTAAACCTGAATGATTTTATCTACACTACCTATTACTAATCTGCGTGTATGGAATTAAATTAATCCAAACGTAAATAATGCAGTCTGCTAGTGGGAAAAAGCTATATTTTAGTTAATGACTTTTTAGATTATAATTATTGATATTCACATGTTTCACATATTTTTTTAATTTTGCTTTAAATTTCATATTTATACATACATACATACATATTCTCATGCCTGTAATCCCAAGAGGGGTAGGCAGAGCACACGAATTCAAAAATCCAGTGCCACTTATATTTATACTTACTTTATTTTTTATACTCAACCGAAATGTTAATCGAATAGACATACCTATTTAATTTGTTACTCAACTAAATTATGATTGGATTTAGATTTTATACTATTTCATGTTTAAACAAATAAACTTTGAATCTTTTATAACTTAGGTATGATTCTAAATTGGCTAAGTGTACGCGAGTCGAAATGTGTGCGTTTGTGCATGCGTACGTGTTTCCGTGCGTGCAATCGTGCGTGCATACGAATGTGCGTGCGTACGAGTGTCTGTACACGCGTAGGTATATGCGTGTGTTGACGCGTATCGACAACTCGCGTCGCTCGACTTTACGCCGGCCAAAATCAATCAAATTTATGGCAAATTTAATATTAACATAGGCAAAACGTGGCGAGGTAAATCCAATAATCCAAATGGAAAAGGAGAGAGCCAAGGCTGCGATAGCGAGGGCGACGCTTAGCTTAAGTGCTCTGTAAATAAATAAGGCGAAAACGTAACAGTTTCGTACGGGATATACTTAGGTAACGCAAGTCTAGGGCAAACTGACGTACTAGGTTTTTTTGCTGTACCATCGCAAACAGGGATTGTTGAGCCACTTACCTATGTTTGTAACTTGGTCGTGTAATAGTAATCCAATAGCTGACATCTAGTCTGTCACATCGGTCATTGATTACACGTCTAAATTGCGAAGAGTGGCAAGTAGCTCAATAATCCCGGTTCGTGACTGTACCTATGTAAAGTGTGTGTTTAAACCAAAATAATGCTAAAGCGGGTATGAAGCGTGAAGTGATCGAGGTTTCGACCATATAACGTTTCATGTGCACTGCCTACCGCAGTTGGTGGCAGGATACTTTCACATTATAAGAATTTTATTTGTGGAGCGATACATTTTTTTAGGTAACATACATACATACATATTCTCACGTCCGTATTCCCAAGAGGGGTAGGCAGAGTTAGTTAGGCACGTTTAGCAATTTCAGGGTAACCAAATGGTTAAACGTGATATTGCAGTGACAGGTTGCTAGCCCATCGCCCACTATACACTAACCCTTTCCCAGAGTCGACTCTTACGACACCCACGGGAAGAAAGGGGAAGGTGCTATTCTAACTCGGCACCACACGGGAAACCAGGTACTAAATATCAGTTGAGTACACTTTTTTAGTACAGCCATTTTATACATAAGTGAAAGTATACCTACCTGTCACAAATTTTGGATGACTGGAAGATGAAAACCGCCTCAAAATACATACATAAATACATACATTCCTTACGTCTGTATTCCCAAATAGGGTTGGTAGAGCACGGGAAAGGCTATACAGTCATAATAACTATGATTATTTCACTATGGTTTAAG
Source organism: Adoxophyes honmai (assembly GCA_005406045.1). Taxonomy (NCBI): domain Eukaryota; kingdom Metazoa; phylum Arthropoda; class Insecta; order Lepidoptera; family Tortricidae; genus Adoxophyes; species Adoxophyes honmai. Next base: position 2,594 of record BHDV01001545.1, read on the forward strand.
TCGGCAGGTATAATAGTGACAGGGAATAGCTTGTCGCCTAAAACATTATCATAACCTATTAGGTACCTAAGTACTCTAAGTAGCCTAGCCTCTTACGATACAAAATCCACAGATAAATAGAGAGCTGTTATTTATTAAAATTTTGCTTGAAGATAATTAGTTATCCATACTTTGAATGAGCAATTGGAAATGGGGACGAGTCCGTAGGTACAGCAATTGATTCTCAAGTGCATTCGAGTAAACGGGACCGCGAGCTATATTCGTTTGATTGCTTTACTTCGGAACCGGGTCGGCTGGCAACACTACGATTGTATAGCAAACCTGAAGCACAGCAACACACGAGTCGTTTCGCGATAGGCTAAGTAAGCCACTTTCTGACGTATCTAGTTAGACAGTGACAGGTTAAGAACTTGTCCAAAAGGAGCGGATTCGTCGCGAACTGCTTGCACGGCGCCAGACTTTCGGGGATGTCGTAAAAGGAGATCGACTAAGAAAATAGGTTAGGGCACGCTTTAGACAGGCTAGCAACCTGTCACTATTGACTTAAAACATGCTATACTCTGGCTGTTTAGGTACTTAACTAAATGTAATTTTATCGGATGTTCAAAGAGTTTAGCAAAGGACGGAAAAAATCAAAAATGTTCTGTCGGTGCCTAATTTTAGGTATGCCAGAAACAATCTGAATTAGAACACTAACGTCCATTAGATCAATAAATATTAGGTAAGATGCGTTTGCTAAGCTATTCGAACATCCGATAAAATGTGGCCAGTAAAAAAAACCTTATTAACCTGTCAAATCTGACATCAACTTTGTTTACATTTAGGCTTAACACGCACTGCGGTTTTTTTCTTGCGGTTGCGGTTTGGCGGAAAACGCCGAACCGCGGAGGAACTCGCACTGCGGTTGCGTTTCCGCGGATTTCACGTTAAGTATGACAATGGATTTCCTCAGAGCAGTATGTGTTGTGGCCTGAGTTTTAAGAAATAAAAAAAATAGAAAACGTCTTCGCCGACATAAGCACTGGGTGCATTCTCTAACTGATGAGAGATGTTTGAGGGGATAATTTTTGTAAAATTTACAGTGATGTACGAAACAACAAAGACATTTTTTTAAACTCCTGCAAAATGTCAATTAGTAGTTTTGATAAATTATTGCAAATAACATAATCCGACGACATAATACATCGCGCGAAACACACCTCACAGCTCCGCTGTCTGAGCCGAACTGACGAAAAAACCGCTTTTTACGAACCGCAGTGCGGGCGCTGCCATACATGAAGTATGGGATACATAAAAACGCGCGGTTGCAAACCGCAAATCGAAATGTAGCAAGTTGCGTTTTTAAAATCAGTCACTGAAAAAAACCGCAAGTGCGTGCGCTTATAAAGGATGCCATACGTTACATTTTTTGCGGTTGCGGATCCGCTTTTTAAAACCGCAGTGCGTGTTAAGCCTTAAAGTACCTAAAACTCCAGAGTATAGAAGTGGTTAAGAAAGCCATTTGGGAATACAGGCGTGATATATGTACCATCACGAACAGGGATTGTTGAGTCACTTACCTATGTTTGTAACTTGGTCGTGTAATACTAATCCAATAGCTGACATCTAGTCTGTCACATCGGTCATTGTTTACACGTCTAAGGCTCAATTCACACCAGAAGAGCAGCGCAGCGCGGCGTAGCGGAGCGCAGTTTCAGTGTCATGAGAATTTCAACTTTATTTTCATTACAATAAGACTTATTATCGCATGAGAAACTCTAACGATGCGCGCGAATGCCCGCGGATCTGCGGGAATTCCAGCGCATTCCATAAACAAAGCCGTGCGACTGCGCGAGCTGTCGCAGGAATGCCCGAGGATGCTCGAGTAGTCGCAGGAATCCTCGCGCATTCTCCACGGAGCGGGCGGGTCGCTGCGCTACGCCGCGCTGCGCTGCGCTACGCCGCGCTGCGCTGCTCTTCTGGTGTGAATTGAGCCTTAATTGCGAACAGTGGCAAGTCGCTCAACAATCCCTGTTCGTGACTGTATGTATGTAACAAGATATGCACATGCTGCGAAATCGAGGCAGCGCAGCGTGATGCGAAAACGACTGTATTTTCAGCGGTTCATCTAGTCAACGTATGCTAATTGCACACAATATGCAGTTACATTTGCTCCATTTCAACTGCATTTAAATCAGTTAGTCTGTGGGAGGACAGACAATTACAAATGTACTGTCTGCATTGAAGCGAAACTAGTTGTTTTATGTTTAAAGAATGAGGTTCTGGCACTACTTTGCAGAGGCTGAAGAAACTTCTGACGGGCGATGTGATGTATTAATGATGTGCTTTGGAGAGAAGCGAAACTAGTGTCCTTCATTGTATTTGTTTGTTGTAGTTTTAGTTGTAAATTTGGTCGACTTTGCGTATTTTGTTTTTAGAGGTTAGAGGCTGAGAGGCTAGATCCATTTTATTCCATTCTGTGGTGATATTTTCTAACTAACGTAAACAACTGAACTCATCGACCAGCCAGCGCAGCGTCGAGATCGCAAAATTAGCTGTCCAGATCTACGGAAAATTTGACGCGTTTCGGGTTTAGAATAACACATCTGTATTTCTCCAACAACCTAAAAAAATATGCTAGAAATACATACATATACTCACGCCTGTATTCCCAAGAGGGCTAGGCAGAGCACGTGAATTCGAAAATCCAGTGCCACGTTTAGCAATTTCAGGGTAAACAGATGGTCAAACGTGATATTGCAGTGACAGGTTGCTAGCCCATCGCCCACAATACCCTAACCCTTTCCCAGAGTCGACTCTTACGACACCCACGGGAAGAAAGGGGGAGGTGCTATTCTAACCCGGCACCACACGGGGATGCTAGAAATAGGATACCCCATTTAGGAATACAGGTGTGATGTATGTTTGTTTTAGTTGAAAAAGCCTAAGTTTGGTTGAGTTTTCGTTGGATATTTGTTTGTTTGTTTGTTTGTACTCTTTATGATATTTTGTCTTCTTTTAGTAGAGGAGTAATTTCATTTACCCAAAATTAAAAATAGATCATCATAGTCGCAACCAACTTACTATAGGTAACTGTACCATTTTGTGGAGGAGCAAAGGAATTTTATACGTTATTTTATTTCATGTTTTTTCAGAAATATCACGTATGTAAGAAATTCTGCAGCGTAGAAGGTATAAAACAAATACAAGCTCAAGCTGCTGATATCATAACATAACCCTTCGTATTCGAGTAAAAGTAATTAGTAAAAATAACAATTTAGTTACGTTTCGCCCGGGTTTTGTTTAATTTATGAGACGATCCTTTTTTTCGTAAGACACTGTACGAGTTAATTTGCTCGATGGGCCACAAGATACCGATAATTTCAACAATATTAAAGACTAGCTTTTACCCGCGGCTTCGCACGTGTTAAATTCGGGCTAACAAAGAAGAGATTTCGGAATTATTAGTAGGAAGCGCCCGCCTGAATAGCCAGCAGATAGTAGATTTTTTCCTACTTTCTCGACACTTATCGTCATATTTTGGAAAACTCAAACAAAATCTTTATAAATTGTAGCCTATGTGCTATTCTGATGTATAAGCTACATTACTGTAAAGTTTCATGAAAATCCATTCAGTAGTTTTTGCGCGAAGGAGTAACAAACATCCATCCATCCATCCATACATCCATCCATCCATACTCACAAACTTTCACGTTTATAATATTAGTAAGATAATAAATACACCGGCATACATACAAAGACAAAACCATAACTTTCACGTTTCGTGGACACTTTTAGCATGTTTTTAGGTTCTGATTTGGCAGGTCTAACAGAGAGGTTGCTAGCCTGTCTGCCGCCTAAAATACACCTCTTGGTCGCCTCTTACGACACGAAAGAAATGGACCGGTATTATTCTGAATCCGATACCACACGGTCTACCAAATCTTTATAAATAAATAATCTCGTGTCTTGAAACGTGTGTTTAGTCGGTTGCCAAACAGATGACAATCGCAGGTCAATGACTCGCGGTCAAGGAAACTGCGACTTCCGAGATTATCAGAGCTAATCCTACTCGGAGGAAAACCTTAAGATGACAGTCGGCATTGTACCGAGGGTCCCGCACAAAATTGTTGCGTAACTTCGATGTTTGATTACTAGGATAAGGCGCAGCGCAGACGACAGACTTTGTGCGATCGAGTCTGCGGCGCACAAAAAATCTGCGTGGATTGTATGTATTGTGCGCCGGACTTTTTGCGTGTCGTGTGCGTTACTGCATATAATTCCATAGGTACGTTCCATTTTCACAGACTAAAAAGTCCGTCGCGTATAGTCTGTCGTCTGTGCAGGGCCTTAGGTTTCTGGATGGATGGAGTCGCTTTCTTAAGATTTTAATACGAATTAATTTGCATAATCTTAAATTTAGTTCTTACACACATATTCTCATGAGTCATACATACATACATACCATCACGCCTGTTTTCCCAAAAGGGGTAGGCAAAGCACACAAAACGTTACATAGACAAAACCATGACTATATAACGCTTCGTGGCCACTTCTAGCATTTTTTGTAGGTTTTGAGTTGACAGGTATAACAGTGACAGGATGCTAGCCTGTCGCCTAAAGCATACCTAAACCTATTTCCTAAGTCGCCTTTTACGACATCCACGGAAGAAATGGAGAAGACAAGTGTTATTCTATCACGACCAGGAGATCTAAAAAAAATCTTCGATATTACGTTAAGCTTATCGCGACTGCGCCGGACAGCTCGTCAAAGGAAATGTTTAATCAAACACAGTTAATTTGCCAGGAAATTAAAAGACCGAGGGCCAGTGTCAAGTTGTTCCTCGAATATACAAAAGGGAATCTCGGAGGGGAAAGAAAGCTTTTATAAATAATTAAATGTCTAATTAACTACTAGGTAAGATGAGCCACATTACGGTGGCTCGCGTAGACGTTAAAAACACATACAGTCACGCCTGTGTTCCCAAATGGGGTAGGCAGAGCACACGAAACGTGACAAACGAAATCCCGTTTCGTAGTCACTTTTGGCATAGTTTTAGATATAACTAGTCTAACTAGAGACGTCAGAGCGTCTAGTATAACAAAGTCGGTCAAGAAACGCGTCGATTTCTTTTGCAATACGCAATTACAGGCATTAAAGGCCTAATTTGGGACTAGGTGATTGGTGTGAATTGTCCAGTGATATTTTATTTATAAAAAAAAACGTGAAAAATTGCATGGAAACTGTGTCGACCACGGCAGTTGTGCAAATGTACCGCTTGGAGGCGCTGTCACAGTTTCCATACAGTTCTTTGCGTTAATACGCAAACGAAATCGACCCTGAATTTGCTAGACGTGGCACTGGATTTTTTGAATCCATGTGGTCTGCCTACCCCTCATGGGAATACAGGCGTGAGTATATGTATGTATGTATGTATGAAATCGACCGATTTTAGACCAACTTCATTACTCATTACACTAAACGTTCTGTAAATGACTAGTAGTCAATGGTGACTCGCGCGTTTCTCAGCTAAGCCCACTGTGACACATAAATCCATATTTTGGTTAGTTATTTCACGAAAGAGCGAATTTCAATGTTTACCTGCAGCAGCGGCTCGGGCACTGGGATCTGCCAGTTGAATTCGAACTTTTTCGTCATGGCGTAAAGTCCAAGTTACTCCAGCGTGGAAATCAGCGAGCCATCTCAGCAATGACCTGAAAAGAAATGGGAAAATAAACATTCACTCGGGAATAACGTTGGCATGGAAAAGAGGATAAAATATACTTTGGGGTATTTTGTTAAAGTCGGTGCACCTCTTTCGTCCTTTTACTACCAATCAAATAACTATTTGAGCAAAGACAATTTGTAGGCTTGTCTGGTGAAAAACTTAACATACAAAAAGTAGACAAAATAAGTAAACGGGCGATTATTCGAACGTTCCAATTTCAATCGCCTCATTTATATACAAATAGGGTAGGCAGAGCACACGAAACGTGACATAAACAAAACCATGACTAATTCACGCCTCGCAGCCACTTCTAGCATAATTTTAGGTTTAAGAATAGATGGACGAGGTAAGTATAATAGCGGCAGGTTGCTAGCCTGTCACCCAAAACATATCTAAACCTATTCCCTCAGTCGCCTCTTACGACATCCACGGAAGAAATGGAGAGGCGTTAATTTATTCAAATTTCGTTTCCAATAATTTTATCAGAGCTCTTGTTTTAAATAGACAACTAAATAATAAAAGGTATTTGCAGCTCATTTTGTCCAAAACACAGCAGCAAACTTAGCCGTTGAAGCTCTGAACTGAAGCAACCCCTGAGACCGCGTCGCAGCAAACTCCGAATTCGGCCTAAGTGAAAAGTTCCCATTTTAATATTAAGCGGGCATTAACGCGCGATGTAAAACTTCATTTAAAACCATTTTAATAATGGCCAGTAATTTAAGGGAGCCGTTAAAGATTGTAACGGAGTTTCGTAATGATGACATTAAGGTATAATAAAGTTGCTTTCATGGATGGTTTCTTTACTGCCTCGGCACTTTGAAGGCAGTGAGTTACTGCGTTGTCGTCTGAATATTGAAAAAGTTTTTGAAAGGCTAGCGCTGTTTTTTAAATAATGCTATTAAGGTCTATTAATTTTTACTTACAAACTCGGCTAAAGATACGTCAGTCACCCGGTCAATTAATACAATCCTTGAAGTTTAAAAACAAAAAGAACACGCTGTTTCATTCATACATACACTTTTCCATTTTTTCCGTTGATGTCGTAAGAGCCGACTAAGGAAAAAAGGTTTAAGGCTAGCAACTTGTCACTATTATACTACCTCTTTCATCTGTTTTCAAACCTAAAATGATGCTAGAAGTGGCTGCGAAGCGTGATATAGTTATAATCATGGTTTTGTGTATGTCTCGTTTCGTGTGCTCTGCCTACCCCGTTTGGGAACATAGGCGTCATTGTATGTATGTATGTATGCATGTGTGTGTATGTTTATACATAAATCTCGCCTGTATCCCAATGGAGTAGAGTAGGCAGGGCACAAGAAAATCTACGTAGCCAAAACCATGACTATTTCACGATTCGTAGCCACATCACGCATATTTTTTGGAGATTGAGGTTAAGAGGTAGACAAAATGCCAAATAACTGCAAACAGTCGTGCACTACCGAACTGACCTGATTTTTCGTGTTTGTGTGGGTTGAAATAACGAACCGATTTCTTTCGTTCATTCCTAAATCAAACATTTCCAATCACTCATTCTAAGTACCTACTATTGTTCTTCTCACTTGACTTGCAGAAAGGCAAAAGAAACTTATTACAAAAGCTGTTACAAGTTGAATTACTACGAGAAAGTCGCGACTATTCTAGATTCTTTGAAAGCAATGACTTAATTCCCTCTTTCATTGCTTCTATTCGGAAACTGCATAGCGATGGAAGCATTGAATAGATTCTGGTTGACTGAAAGGTGAATCTAAATGTATTTAAAGTTTTTAGTTGGCAACTGTTTTATCAATGTCAAATGTGTCACTTAAAGTAAGACTGGCTAGGGCTTTTTGGATAATAACCAAAAACCGTTATTCCTAGCAGCATTTTTTTTTTCTGAAACGGCTTTTTTCCTACCGTCATTTTTACTGGAATTTATTTTCAAAGTATATTTTTTTCCCCCATTTTTATCTGCTTGATTTTTAAAATTATGCCAGAAGTGGTTGCTTTGTCTATGTCCGTTTCGTATGCTCTCCCTACCTCATTGTATGTATGTTATGTATGTATTACTTGATTTGAAGCGAGGCACCTGAACCGCCTCTGGGTGTTCACCCACGACATATTAAGCATTTCTCACTGAAACAACACTATAGGGTTTTAGGGTCCCGTACATTAAAAGGAAAAACGAACCCCATTAAGATCACTTCGTTGCCCTTCTGTCTTTCTATCTGTCAAAAAACTTTTACCAGGAATATGTTATGTAACATAGGAATTTCTATCTACGGATCCTATAATCACGCATCTGTTCCTAAATGGAGTTGGCAGAGCACACAAAACGTAACATAGACCAAACCATGACTATTTCTTGCTTCGTAGCCACTTCTAGCATAAAGGTTAAAGTTAAGAGGTGTAATATTGAAAGGTGGCTAGCCTGTCACCAAAAACATACACACCGGACACCACTCGAACTAAACGGATTATACACCAATAAGTTCGCCCGTGTGGTGCCGGGTAAGAATAGCATCTCCCCCTTTCTTCCCGTGGGTGTCGTAAGAGTCGACTCTGGGAAAGGGTAAGTGTATTGTGTGGGCGATGGGCTAGCAACCTGTCACTACAATATCACGTTTAAACATCTAGTTACCTGAAATTGCTAAACGTGGCACTGGATTTATGAATTCATGTGCTGTCTACCTCTCTTGGGAATACAGGCGTGAGAATATGTATGTATGTATGTAAGTTTGTTTTGTCATTGTAGTAGCGTTTCTATGCTCTGCCTTCCCCAATTAGGAAAGCAGGCGAGATGTATGTATTTAGACAATGTCTCAGAACCTTTCGAGCACAAGTCCGACTCGCACTTGGCCAGTTTTTCTTACAATCCCCGGGGTCGACGGCCGCTTGTTTTTACGATATTAAGGGTCGCTGCCGTCTGGTACAAACACAGACATACGTCCCCCGCAATTTCAGTTTTTCCGGGAAATATCGAGTTTCCATTGACACGGGAAAATGGAGGTTTGGAGATGTCGCTTTGTTACTACTAACTACTAGTAATTTGGGACAAAAGCCACGGTGTTGCTTTCGTGTTGTTTCAAGCGTAATTGTCAGGGAATATAGATACAGGAAGATACTTCGGTCATCATTTGTAGCTTCCAGCTTAAGTCCTTAGTTTCAGCGCCATTATGTTTAGAACTCCAATACCATTACAAAATTTTCTGTTTAAGAGTTTTATTGCAATTAAAATCTTATATCAATTACAGAGATACTTTCTTGTACAATTAGGACAAAAAACGTTATGCGATACGACGAACACCTCCAGGTATACACTTGTCAACAGCCCAGAAAAGTACTCGGGTCGTCCCGCCATCTCTTCTGGGTCTACCTATTCTCCTTTGGCCATCCCTCGGAACCCACTCGGGAACGATTCGTGTCCATCAGATGCATTCGGCAGATATCCCAAGTCCAGTCCACTTCAGCTTGGCGGTTTTAACACCGACTTCTATTATACCTACGAGTTCTGGAGCGCAAAGCTGTGTATCTGATCTAGTGTCCGAACGAAGCTTCGGCTTCGGCCACCATGGCCAAAAAAACCACCTTCGGCTTCGGCCAAAATTTCGCCGAAGCTTTGGCCGAAGCCGAAGGTTTGCAAGTAGTGATTTGAAATTGAACGAACGATGCCAGGGCGAGACGGATAGTGCGCAGCGCTTAGTAGGGCAGCGTTTCGCCGGCCCGATCGCATTGCTTGCAGTTAATTATATAAATTACTGACAACACATAACATAACAACATAGTCACACTTTATTTAGAAGCGAAAACTGCACATAATTTAGTGTCGTTTATTTTTTAACATTAGCAAATTCTCGTATTTTATTAGGCCGGCCACATACATTCGGAATTTTTCCGTTCGGAATCCCGAATCGGAAAATTGAACGCAGTCAATCCATACAAAATCTATGGACCGCCACACACATTCGCAAGCTTTCCGTTCGGAATTCCGAACGGAATTTTTCCGAATGTGTGTGGCGGTCCATTGATTTTGTATGGATTGACTGCGTTCAATTTTCCGATTCGGGATTCCGAACGGAAAAATTCCGAATGTATGTGGCCGGCCTTAGGGTCAACATGGGGCCAACAAACCTTTGACTTCGGCCAAAATTCTACCTTCGGTCGGACACTTATCTGATCCGATCAGTTATCCTAACACCTAGAATACTGCAGTCCATTGCTCCTCGGTACAGTCACCGTCAATAACATTTGCCACAGTGGAGCGTGAAAAATATCAGACACGTCCTACTGCCCCTAGTAATAGAGTCGTATCTGATACGCAGATTATGCAGCCTTGTGTCAGATATTGGTGTTGGTGACTATACACCTTGAGCCTGGACTTTGAACTTCGGTTAATGACTCGGTTAATAACACTGTAGTTTGACATGGGATGCTAATTTAGATGATAAATATAAATCTTCACAAAGTTCGAACTATAAAAGGTACGAATTAAATATCCTCGCGCAAAGAACTTAGAAGGATAAATACTTAGTCTGACGAATCTCCCAGACGTAGAAATCCGACTTAATTATAATTATTCCCTAGAAATAAGAAGAAAAGTTCCGGAATATTCTATGAGCACTCTAAGGAACGTCTCGCGGGAAATTAATAACCCGCCGTACAAATATCGCATTCATGAAATACTAGACGTAAGCCCCGTATTCTTGGTAAACATTTCTTTAACAAAAAAGTTGAATTAACGTGTTGCGGAGTTGCTGGCAGATTGCGTGTTGCAGAGCGTTGACAAGCCATAGAGGACAGACCCACTAGAAAAACAATGTTGGCCACCTAGGCACGTAAAAAGTTAGTGGTTTGTCACTTACTAACATCGCCGTCACTGTCTCAGAAACTGTACAGAGCCAATAACCGTAGAGAAAAAGGCACTAGCGTTACGTGCGATCTTGACCGGCCAATAAGAGCACAGAGATTGCCTCGATGGTTTGGCGGAATCGTCTCCGAACAACCAAAATGACATTATTACTCTAGTGGGTCTGTCCTCTATGTGACAAGCTCTCGCTCGACGAGCGTCAACATTCTCGCAGCTCACTGACAATGTTAATCAATGTAACTGTAAATAAATCAACTGTTGCTAAACAAATTTTTACCATGAATACGGGCTTTAGACAAACATAAGTAGTTTCATATTGTGTTGTCTATTAGACTATTATCTATTCTGTGCTATTAGGAAAAAACCTGGAAGGCGGAGTGAGAGTCTGGTTTAGAAGCTAAATTAATGGATTCCTAGATCCTAAATGGACTGAAATTTGCTAGGCAACCCATATGCAATATATTCTTTGGTATTTTAAATTACATAAAAAATGTGTTTGATCCATTAACCAGCTCGGTGAAGGTCGTTGTATAGCGGGATTCTCTATACTATAAGTACTGAGGTGGGAAGGGTGAAAGCGATAGGTAGGTACCTATTGAAAGAAGTTTAAATGAAGAGTAGCCGGCAACGCTTTTGAGACTCCTCTGGCTTACTCATAGCTATGAGCGACGGCAAATACTACCTATTTAGCGATCCCATTGGACGTTAAAAAGGATAAAATAATCCAACAAAACGCCTCAGCGAAGTTGAAGAGTCCGCGCAAGCGGTCAGATCCATTAGTGCTCCAACTTGGTACTCAGCAAGTTAGCAACTTGCCCCGGCCTCCACTTGCGACTTGGTATTGGCATTTGCCGTCCCAGAAAGTTCCCGACTTGACCTTCGATGCAGAATTGGGTTTAACGCTTTAAGTACGTGCCTGTTTTTCTCTGGATTGAGGGTCAGCCGCGTTCACTTTAAAGAAATGTTACAGTCAAACAATCTACTCCACCCAGCTAATCTTGCAGCAAAACCGCAATACTCACGCTCATTTAAGTCTTAATTTAAGTCTTATCTACATGTGTTAGGATGGCCAAACTTGAAATTCCGTTTTCGGAATTTCTATTCGGAATATCGAACGCAGTCAATCCGCATAAATATATGGACCAGCCACATACAAACAGTAGTTTTCCGTTTGAAAAATCTGATTCGAAATTCCGTACGATGGCTTATGCATTGAGAATGAGAATTCCGTATTCGTAATCGAAACGTATTTGTGTGGTGACATAAATATGAAAAAGTTCAAGTTACAGTACCACAAACATTACAACCATGAGTTTGAACGATCGCTAGACCGTACAAAAGCTAGCGAGCGAGTAGACTCACTGTAAACTCATGCTAATACAGACATTAATTTACAACCAATGTTACAATGCAAGTAGGTACATAGGTATGTTTTTTATTCAGAACCGCAGCGAGGATATACAACCGATTCCCGTGATCCCGTGTTCTTAGCACAGACAAGCCTTGGCAACAGGTAAAACTTCCATAAAAATTCAATTGAAAAAAAAAAGTTCACCCCAAAAACCAACGTCGGTAAAATGCGACCAATTTTCTAAGCGGCCATTTTGATTAAATAAAGCCTATTTATTATACACGTGGGATGCCGATGTTGCTAAGGCTGAAGCTACACTTGTAGATATTGCGATAAACATCAATCACGGTTTACCGATGAAGGTGAGGCGACTATACCTAAAGACCGCTAAATCAGTTAGATTAATGATTTTTATTTGGTTTGGCATACGTAAATGAGCTAGAATAAAGTGCTTAGAAGTTTTAAGTGACGTCACAAGTTCCCACTTTGGAAGTAGGTATAGTTAATTAGTTACTATCTATTCCTCTGTCCTGTAGGTACTTGTTAATTTTATGCGTTTTGTACAATAAAGAATTTTACTCACAGACTTATAACTTAAAAGCTATGAACAAACAATCAACAAACTAAGTAGTTGCTACTAAATTAGCATTACGAACTTGACAAACGTGCGATATTGAATAAGTTTAGCTAGCGGTCGATAGCTGACCTTAGCGCCTTCAGTATGGCCTCAGCCTAAGGGGAAAAGGGTAATCGTATCATAACAGGATTGCCCCGTGACAGACCGGTAACGTGGCGGGGTGGGGTAAACGTGGCATAACACGGGGCACGTGGCCGGGCTTTCAATTACCCTTCACAAACTTAGGTACAAAGCAGAGTATGGCTGCGTTTAAAGTGCTTATTGAGGATTTAGCACGAATAGACGATGATGTCTGTTTTTAGATGGTGTAGAAGGAGGACTAAGTACTGGGTTGAAAATATATCAGAGGTACTAATTTAATTAGTCCGTTAACGCCAAACTTCCGGAGTAGAGGCTTGTGACGTCACGCCATGGTAAAAATTGTATAACATGGTAGTGTCACTCGAATACGTGAGCATGTGCGTGTGAAAAATTTATCTAAATTACAAATGTGTAACTTTTGAGAAAGTGCTCCAAATGGGAACGTATATATTTTTAGAAAGCGCGCATTTTGGAAAAGTCCACATTTTGGGAAAGTATGTTTAATTAACTCTAAGCTAACCCGTCTGAACGTTATGGGACATAATAATAAGGCTGTAGATAAAATAAATAATGCGACCCAAAATGCTACCTTCATAAAGAAGTTGTGGGAAAGACTCTAACAGAGATCTCTCCAGGCAAGTGTCATGCCTGGGGACCGAAGTCCACAGAGAGAAAGTTGGAAATTATATTTATGGAACCGATCATCGAAACTTCGTTTGGGCCATGTAGAATTACCATTTGACAGTTGATTACATAGATGGCGGTTGTAGAAGTTCGGCTATTCGACGATAGGTGGCGCCAGGGCGCTACAAAGTAGTGGAATTAACGTATCATTGTTCAAATCCATCCGCTACAATAGTCTTTCATGGCGATTGCCAACGCGATCAGGCGTGAAAGCGGAATTCACAGACAGATGCACTCGATTCCACATTAGTGGACGTAGCTGTATAAATGGCTATCCGAGGTTAACATCTGTTATACACAGGAAATTGGTGGCTAATTTTGTTTACGCAAATGCAATTAATTGTATTGTATTGTATTGTATGACTCTTTATTGCACATAAAACAATTACATAGAACAACATAACAGAAAACCTAAGGTAAAAGTACCAATGCTCGACGCCTCAACGCCCACAGTAGATGACACCCATCTGTCACCTGTCTTACTATGACATAAGTTAGCAAGTGCCAAGGATTGGGCCAGTGTCGAGCACAGGGGCGTTTACCTCAACCAGTAGCTAAAATTAAAGTTCAAAATCAAAATGTTATAAAAAAAGAAGTCCAAATGTTCAAATGTTTGACTTTTTATGGTAATGGACTTCTGGCCAAGGCTGTATGTATACATAATAAATAACTATTTATTCAGTTTTTCTTTACACGATTGCCAACTTCTATTCTAATGTGGCATACGTAATTCGTGCAGGTTTTTTTCTGTCCCGCTGGTGATTATTTTCAATTTATCCGAATGTGAAACAACTTTCCCGCGTCATCAATCCCTATTAAACTACAGTAACTCCTGCCTGGACAGGGATTTGAAAACAAAACAATTAATTACTTTCGGTACAGAATTTTTGGACCTTCTCTGGTAATACTGCTAATCCAATCAATTACGGGTTACAATTTGAAAGTAAAGTCAGCAACATTGCTATAAACTTATAAAGTATGCCAATCTCTGTACTAATGAACGAATGAATGTTCTCCTTCACGTAAATAATGGCCGGCGCTCACTGCCGGCATGGCAGAGGACGGCATGGCAAATCGTGCCGCGGCATCCAAAAATATTACCCGTGAAATGCTTCGGCATGCCGCGGCAAGCCGCGGCCTTTCTCAGATCAGTAACAAAATCCTTTGCCACGCCGTGCCACGCCGTGCCATGCCGGCAGTCAGCGCCGGCCCTAAGAGATCTCCCCCAGGCAACATTTTCTTATTAAGTATATTAATAAAGATATCTTTGCCACTGTCTGTGTCTTGAACTATATTTCCTCAATAACAGACCTACAGAGTAGTAATTAAATATACCTTTTTGGAAAATGTATTTTTTGGAAGTTTAAGTAAGTTTTATTTCAGATTTTAACCATCTTAGGCTCAATTCACACCAGAAGAGCAGCGCAGCGCGGCGTAGCGCAGCGACCCGCTCCGTGGAGAATGCGCGAGGATTCCTGCGACTGCTCGAGAAGCCGCTGGAATGCGTAGGAAGTCGCTGGAATTTACATAATTATTGACAGATTGACATATGTATTGACACGGCCGTTGCAACTACTCGAGCATCCTCGGGCATTCCCGCGACAGCTCGCGCAGTCGCACGGCTTTGTTTATGGAATGCGCTGGAATTCCCGCGGATCCGCGGGCATCCGCGCGCATCGTTAGAGTTTCTCATGCGATAATAAGTCTTACTGCAATGAAAATAAAGTTGAAATTCTCATGACACTGAAACTGCGCTCCGCTACGCCGCGCTGTGCTGCTCTTCTGGTGTGAATTGAGCCTTATTCTCTCTTTGGGCGGTCTGGAATTTAATCATTCCACACAACATACAATCGCAGGCGTAAATCTAACCCCGACACCATACGAAAAATCTTTTTTTTTTATGTAACTCATCCTTATACTTTTAAAATAAGCAAGACAATCTGGGGTTCTCGTGTCGAAAGTTACAGAACCTTCTAACCGGTAAGGTACCTACAATTACAGATTTCTTCCGTCTATTAATAATTAAATCAACCAGTTAAGTATACAAAACGTTCATGGGAGCCATTGTTTACTCCATTTTCAGTAACTAGAACACAGGAGCTATTAAATTAGCACACAATGGCTGTAGTTTTTTAGCGTCCCTTTCAAGGCGTGTGACTGTTCTGATTACACTAAACAACCCGCTAGCGTGACAGTGCGCGTAGACTTTCCGACAACATCGTGTGCAATCATCCCTGGGAAAGGGGGTGACGAGGGATAGCACATCACAGCGACACGCAATATTACTCCCCGCCACCCCTGCAGTAAAAAAAGCCGTGATAGCCCAGCGGTTCGAACTGTGGCCTCTCAAGCAGGGGGTCGTGGGTTCAAACCCCGGGCTCGCATCTATGAATTTTTCTTTATGTGCGATATCAAATTTGATATTTATCACGAGCTATTCGGTGAAGGAAAACATCGTGAGAAAACCTGCACACAGCGACGAAGTAATTCAACGTTGTGTGTGAAGTTCCCAATCCGCACTGGGCCCGCGTGGGAACTATAGCCCAAGCCCTCTCATACTGAGAGGAGGCCTGTGCCCTGCAGTGGGACGTATATAGGCTGATGATGATGATGAGCCCTGCAGTCCCCACTGATGACCTCGCTAGAGCTCCCCTCGAAGGAGCTCCCCTCACTGGACCTTCCCAAACGGGGTTCCATTGGCTTGACCTCACCGGCGGAGAAGATGGAGGAACAGGACTGACCCACGAGACTCTAGGTCTACCTATAGATAGGGTCTCAATCTCTGCGATCAGCGCTTGACCCCGCCGAGAGGGACAAAGCCCCGAACATGACATGGCATGAGGATACAACTCAAGAGACCCCGCAGTCTGGAGTACCTCGCCACTGCGTGACGGTTACACACAAGGTGCAGCGTCGTGCGCGTCGTGTATATAATACCATAGGCTCTATTTTCACAGACTAAAAAGTCCGTCGCGGATAGTCTGTCGTCTGCGCAGGGCCCAAGGCTGTTTTAAATTTTTGACGTTTGCCAGCTTAACACAGCAAGGCTCGAGGTAAGATGCGCGCGAGATAGACTATATCTGTCACTATGTAACTCACTGATTCCTAAAGTGGTCCAAGTGGAAGCCTACAAGTCCACGGCAGTTTCCTTAGGATGTATGCTGGTGTAAAAAGTAACTAGAAACTTGGAAGAAATGTAGCTGCAGAGGATCCTTCTGGTCTAAATAGAGACGTCAGAAAATGACATTGTAGTACCTATATCCCGCGAACAACAGACAAAACAACAGACAGTCGGACAGACATTACCAGGGAGCGAAACTTGACTTGCGGTGACGTCATTATGACGCAAATAAATTGGCATATAGGGTGTGTTTATAAATTATACACGACATACTTCGTTAATATTAGTTTTTTTTTTATATATTTTAAACGCATGATAATACTCTCAAAGAAGACGCAATTTACCTTTACCACGCTTTGACAGATCCAACAGTTGTCACTAGCACGCCGAGTTAATAGTAATGTCAAACTTTATATTCAACCTTAAACAAATAAATTAAGGACGCTTTCGGCTCACGTGATTCGATGCATATGTCAGTCGTTACTGTTCAACTTGCGGTGCCGATATGTATCTACATATATATGTCGTTATCGAAAAAATTGTGACAAGGAAGGCTATTTGTTTTTACTGCGAAATCTAAAATTAGATTATAATTTTTATATCTAGCAGTGTAGTTAGTGTAGGATTATCTAACATAGGAATAAGTGACAATGTAACTAACCATGATTATGAAATAAATAAATTTTGGTTTTTAATAGATAATTGAGAATTAGGTTTAGAACAGAAAGAAAAACGAGTCTACCTACATAGTTAAATACCATTACTCGTATTTTTAAATTAATAATTTATAGTCTAGATAAAAACACTCTGTATGAAGCTCGACGTCATACAGCTGTCAACGGCACCAAAGTTTCGCTCCCTGGACATTACCGTCAAACTTTTAACACTAGTCTTTCCTATCGAAGCGCAGATGATATAATAGTCTTTATTCAAACTGCCTCTCCATAGGGAAAACAAAACAAAAGCGGGTATTCAGCCAAATTGGCAACACGTTTATTGCTTGTTACCAACCTTCGACAAATCACTACCATCGTTCGGCTAATCAGCATCAATTTGTTTTCCATACCGGTAAATGGATTAGTCGGCCTTCGGCCCGGGCCTCGGCCTGGCCTAATCGCGTTACGGGGCTTCGCTAATACCATTGTGGAAATTGGATTTTTTTAATGGCTAACAGGTATAGTAACGTGCCTCTTTTACCGTCTTTTAACTTGTCTTTGAACGTGTAAAAATTACGTTACTGTCAATTTTTTTCAAACAACGGAGGGTCGAAAGTCTGTACATGGAAGATATTTACGAAAACTAATAACCCGGTCATTACGTAGAAATTAACGGCAAAGAAATGCAAATGAACCGAGAAAGCTGAATTTTTGATATGACGTAGAGAATGCCCATAAAAGCTTAACTTGAAATTGTCGACCAAGATTTCCTATGTGGGTTTTCCGCCATCTTGAAAAAAAGGTTAAGATTGGTTTTTTGACAATAACTCGGCTATCCGACGAGATACTATAATTCTGTCAAGGAGTTTTTTGTGGCTTTTTTTATGCTCTATAATTTATGCATTAATACATTTTGCGTAACATGCATCGTTATGGAGATATCGGCCAAAAACCATTTTCATCTTTTTCGATCGATATCTCAATAACAATGCATGTAAAGCAAAAATGTTTTACGCATAAGTTATAGAGCATAAAAAGAGCCACAAAAAACTCCTGAACGGAATTATCGTATCTCGTCGGATAGCCGAGTTATTGTCAAAAAACCAATCTTAACCTTTTTTTCAAGATGGCGGAAAACCCACATAGGAAATCTTGGTCGACAATTTCAAGTTAAGCTTTTATGGGCATTCTCTACGTCATATCAAAAATTCAGCTTTCTCGGTTCATTTGCATTTCAAAATGTGTATAATTCCTGTACTATAAGAAAAAACTATTTAGGGGGCTTTAGAATGGACAACTGAACACGTTTTTAGTGATTTTTTGAATTTTTATCAGTTTGTCGGTTTGTCAGTTTGTCTGTTTGGTTATTCGCGCATCACATGAAAACGGCTGTACCTATATTTTTGAACGCGGTATTCACTAATAAGTTAAGTGCATGAAATCTACGCTAAGGCGGTACGAAGTTCGTGTCGGAAGTGTGGTGTCGTTGTAGGTAGAATATCACTTCTCGAATTTTGTGGATGTCGTAAAAGGCGACAAGGAAATAATAAGTTATGGCATATTTTAGGCGACAGGCTAGCAACCTGTCACTTTTATACCTGCCAACTCTAGACCTACAAAAATGAAGTAGTCATGGTTTTGTCTATGTAGTATTTCGTGCGCTCTGCCTAGCCAGGGAATACAGGCGTGTTATATCTCCAAGGTTCTCTCCACGAAAGCACCAGAAAAGCTACTGTTCGAGAAGAATGGCGACGGGTAGTTAAGCTTGCCACCACCCCTGATGTGACAACCACGACCACTCTGCCAAGAGTGTGACGACGAAGAAAAGATCTACGTGTATGTAGTTATGTAATATGTTAAAATTTTAAAGGGTTCACCTCTGATCATACCTTGAACACACCTTGCCAAACAATAACAAAACTCTAGCAAGACCTTGTAACATTATCTGCCTGGAGACGGAACCTTTGACCTTTCGGTGCTGGCTCAAGGCGTCTCCGGGGATGAGCGTCCTACGAACTGACCCCGCCTCAAGGCATCGTGACGTCATCGTATAGCGACATAATCAGTATTACAGACATACATACAATCACGCCTATGTTTTTAAATGGGGTAGGCAGAGAACACGAAACGCTATATAGGAAAAACCATGACCATTTCACGTTTTGTGGCCACTTTCAGCATATTTTTTAGGTTTTGAGTTGGCAGGTATAATAGTGACAGGTTGCTAGCCTGACGCCTAAAATATACCTTAACTTAACCTATTTCCTTAGTCGCTTCTTACGATATCCACTTAAAAATAGGTGTTATTCTAAACCCTCGTATTATTTACCTCTATTTAATACCTGTAATCTTTGCTCTTGATAGATAAGGTGTCAAGATATAGACATTATGACTGAAGCACACCAAATAGGTGTAACGTTACATTGCTGGCTGAACCGATTTAGAAGAAATGCCTACCCCGTAGTGTGAAATAAAATAAGATAAACATACTGTGACCTTTACTAAAAGTAGCTTGAGCTGTTAACGCAAAAATAAATAGATAAGACCAGCTGCAGTTGAGTCGTAATATTACCTAGATAAAGATTATCTAAAGCGGATACCATCGTAATTAACATTTGACCTGCTTTAGTTATTTCCGTCAGTTAATTTTGTTCGGACTTATTGAATCACGCGTTATTTTACAGTGATACATGCTAATAAAAACTATGAGCATAAATTAATATAAAGGGAAATAGGTGACAAGCTATAGATAGTTACCTGTCACTATTATACAGGGTGATGATGGTTATATCTATGTAATGTTTATGTGTGTGTTGTGTGGCTTGCTACCCCATTTGAGAATAAAAACAAGCGTGATGTATGTGTTTAATATAAACTCATACTGTAACTCAACCTTTCAGATGTCCAATACAGAAACAGCCTTTGAGTGTCATTCGTTTTAGAATTTGACGCGGCTTTGCGTTGCGACATTTTTTTAACCTACTACAGCATAATGAATAGTAAAATTTAGCCCGACATATTTCGTGCCAGTCTACCACCCTTCATCTAAGAGCCGCCGCGGCCGCTACCAAACGCGCACTGCACCCACCGCTAGTAGCGCGACTGCTCGTGCTCGTCGAACCAGCGGACCCGCGGCTCCTAGATGAAGGGCTACGAACTAGCCCAAACATGTTGCGCTAAATTAGAACGAGGTAGACTTGAGTCTCACCGTAATTTCAGTTGATCCTACTTTCATTTATAACAACTGGTACTCGTTGTTATGAAGGCGGTAAATATCTACCTCATTTTCTAGAGTGCATGAGGTTAAGGTGCGATTACACTGTGTTGTTCACCTTGCGGTCGCCGCACGCGTTCCAAACTACGTCGGTCACCGAACGTCGACATTACAGTAGACTGTTCGCCGACCGCCGTCACCTAGTCTAGCTGTCACTGCTGCCGCTCACCGAAACCTGAGCGTCTAGTGTGTTCAAATCGATGGTGCAGTCGTTAACGAATTCGTTTGCGAGTTAACGCGGAATTGTATGGAGACGTAATTGACAAAAAAAAATCGGCCAAGTGCGAGTCGGACACAAAAATATCA
>BHDV01001545.1:23342-41911 GCA_005406045.1 Adoxophyes honmai
CATGCGGCCGACTATCGTGTCTTTTACCCTTTTGCGATCGCCGTATGCGGCATGCGGTGCCGCTTTACATTAGACTAGCCGTCGCATAGTCAGATTGCGACATGCAGCCAACCGTGTTCTATACTTACGGTCACCGCATGAGGCATGCGGCGAAAGACTTAGTATAATTGCTCCTTTAGATTTAGATACTCGTACTCATAATAACAAAGAGAATATATTCAGCCATTCAGTCACGTACTCGTCCTTATTTCAAGATTCTAACAGCAGCCATAAATACAGGAAAGAGGAAAACAATTTCATTTTTAAACCACAAGGAATTTGACTAAAAGTGGCTTAGTCAGAGATATAACGATAATTTTAGATAAAATAGGATTAGTATTGATGTAATCTCATCCTGTTTACAATAACAAAATGGAGATAAAAATTACTAAGCGTTTTCATGGCATACCTAGAGTATATAGGTAGAGCATTAGAAACGATACACTTTTTCGGGGTTTTTAATAAAAAGTTGTACATTTTCTACTCAATAACCATCGATACCTTAGTATGACAGTCACGGTATAAAATCGTTAATTTTTCTATGAAAAATTTGTGACACTTTTTTCAATTTGTATCCAAAGCGCCAAGGATTCTGAGTATGAAAAACCAATTTGAATTCAAATCGAGAAACAAAACAAATGAACAATTTCTTACTAAATAGCCCTGAAACGTACAGTCACGCACCGGGATTGTTGAGCCACTTGCCACTGTTCGCAATTTAGACGTGTAATCAATGACCGATGTGACAGACTAGATGTCAGCTATTGGATTAGTAAGTATTACACGACCAAGTTACAAACATAGGTAAGTGGCTCAACAATCCCTGTTCGTGATGGTACATGGATGAGTGATCCACTGACATTGGCGCTTAGGTAACTTAACAAAATGTTATCACTAGCAAATAGTAACAAGTAGTGATAGGATGGGATGTTAAACAGCCCGTAAACGGCTGATATGGGGATTGCTAGTTCCCTGTGCGGTGAATTTGGATAAGGAAATTGGTTTTAGACCGTGATTTACTACAGCTTGACTGTTTTGAATAATCAGTGAATAGGTAGTTATGCTTCCTCAATAGAGTGGCAGAGATTACTGTAGTTACGAGTGTAATAAGTTGCGTTCCTTGGAAATATTAGCATTTAAATCTATTCACTTTATAATTTAATTGTGAAATAACATGGGTAAGTACCTAATTTTGTTAATTGTGAACTGTTAATATGTATTTAAATTTTTAAACTGTATATTTCAAACATAAAACTACCGTGAGACTCACTCGTAGTGGAATAAAACGGATCTACTCGTCCCGTTTTTATACCGAGTAGCTCGACATGTTTTGGGCCAATTTCTGACCCATTATCTGGAGCTACGCGCCACGGCGGCGTATGTAAATTTCAGTAAAAAGGCAATATACTCCTTTGAATATACTCGTTAATCTTTATCATTCCACAGATAAATTAGAACACAGAAATTAAATTCGGCTACGAGAGAGGTGTCTCTTTACATGTACCATCGCGAACAGGGAATGTTGAGCCACTTACCACTGTTCGCAATTTAGACGTGTAATCAATTCAATGACCGATATGACTGACTAGATGTCAGCTATTGGATTAGTATTACACGACCAAGTTACAAACATAGGTAAGTGGCTCAACAATCCCTGTTCGCGATGGTACCTATGTTTATAAACTACGTAAGCGTTCATAGATTTAATGTCAATATGCGGATCGAATCTAAGCTCCCGTTTGACAAATCGCCTCGACGACGTGACCTAGATAGCTAGGTCGTCTAGGAACTCTAGGAAACCATTAGGTATTCCCGTGGCACTGCGATCGGTGTCGCGTTACAACTCCTAAATGTCAGATAGTATGGAGCGACTAAGATGTCATGTATAGGCATATAGTCACAAGTAATATGTTTCCAAATGGGGTGGGTAGAGCACACGAAACGTGACATTCCACGTACCATTGCGAACAGGGATTGTTGAGCCACTTACCTATGCTTGTAACTTGGTCGTGTAATACTAATACAATAGCTGACATTTAGTCTGTCACATCGGTCATTGATTACACGTATAAATTGCGAACAGTAGCAAGTGGCTTAACAATCCCGGTTCGTGACTGTACCTTAGCCAGTTTAAGTTAAGTTTATACATACATAACCGTCACGCCTTATTCCCTGCGGGGTAGGGAGATAAAAAAAGATAATAACATCTCTTCATTTCTTCCCGTGGGTGTTGTAAGAGGCGACTAAGAAAACAAGTAAATGTATATTTTAGGCCACAGGCTAGCAACCTGACGCTATTGTACCTCTTAACTTCAAGCCAAAAAGAACGCTAGAAGTGAAATAGCCATGTTTTTGTCAATGTTGCGCTCACGTGCTCTATCTACCCCATTTAGGTATACAGGCGTGATGTATGTACGTAAAGATTTACATATTTTATCCCGTTTATGTCTCAAGTTATAAACATAATTGTATTATTTCCAAAAACCAGTCGGCTACAATCTCAACTTGACGGGTGACAAAATAACAATCCCCAAAGCTATTGAAGGTGTCACGTGTAATTACTTAGATATTTATTACATTACTCCATACTCAGGGAAAGCGATAAACAAAGGAATATAATATAGGGCACGTTCAAGTTTGTGGCGCTTAGGCAAATAAACGAACTATTTATTTACCCTTAGTGCCCTAAACGACACTGTAAGTTGTGAACGGCAGAGGCTACTTCAGCCGCCACCACGTTAAAGTGACGGCCGGATAGCCCAGCGGTTAGAGAACCTGACTGTGAAGCTTAAGGTCCCGGGTTCGATCCCCGGTCGGGGCAGATGTTTGTATGATGAATACGAATGTTTGCTTTCGAGTCTTGGATGTTTATATTGTTTATCAATATATAAGTCTGCTTATCCGTTGTCTAGTATCCATAACACAGGCATTAAATTGCCTACTTTGGGACTAGATGATTGGTGTAAAAATTGTCCAGTGATATAAAAAAAAAGTGGAGCTTGTGTTGATATAACGGTAACAGGTAGATTTTTGGTACCAAACCATACAAGCGCGAATCCAACTCGCCCTTGGCCATTTTTTTAAACACGCCAACTGAAAATGTCGGGTAGCTGCCTAACATTGCCAGTTTTTTAATTACCTCCGCCAGCCAGCTGTGACGTCACTTCCCGCCCTATCTCGCGACGGGAACATCCGGCCCGGGTAAGAATCCGGTTCCTGTAATCCCGCCCGGGTTATCCCGGTTATCCGCCTAATCTCGGATCCGGGGCGCCCCGGGTACCGCCGCTAGTCAATAATCAAGCTAGGGTTGTAGAAACATATTGTATGTAAAACTGGATATATTTGAAGCAGTGGTTCTAATTTTCTTAAAGGGACCACCACTTTGATTGGTGCTTGATGCACAATGTTTGAAAATATACTGTGAGCCCATCCGAGGCATCCGAAATACTAATACGACTGTTACATAATAAAACGCATCAGGTAATACACGAGTGTAGGTAATACGAATTTAAAATACTCGTGATTGTTGATGAAATTCATTCTTCGAGTTCATTTGATAAATAGTCATGAGTATTTTAATGCCTAATATAATCTGTATAATAGTTTTGAAAAAAAAAATAAGGGTGTAACTAAAATGGCGGCAATATGGAATACCACAAACAATTGCGCATCGGCGTCACAATTTCGCGCCGCCGACCGCTCCGCCCGAGTGTTCTAAATTTTAAATATTTTGTTTTCTGCGTCATCATAATACTTTAAACAAATAGCTAGAACCATAGATAAAAATAAATTGCAATTAAAAGTAAACGTAAAGTCAAAGACTTTGAGTCCATACAGCCAACTTATTTGGATCGTTTGAACATGTGAGTTGTGTCGAAGCAGGCAACCCTCGCCTATCGTCTATCACCTTGTTAATAGTTAATTACCTCCATTATCTTTGAGCTCCGACTTAGCACGTTCGATTAAGTGAGCATTGAGTTGAGAATTGTTGTTACCTGCAACTAGGGTTGCCAACCCTACTATATAATATAGTATCCTACTATATTAGGGGTCCAACTGCTATATTTTTATAAATAAAATATAGTAGGCAAAACTACTATATTTTTATCATCAAAGTCGCTAAACTTGGTTTCTATTTTTTTATCACACTTTCAGAATATTTCTGAATGAAAATGTTACTTACATTTACATACACCCCGCAGTGCTTGTATTGCAATGCAATTCGGAAAAAAAGAACGCAACAAAGCAGGAATAGACTCAACCTTTCGTATGCCGGAACGGCCTGCACATCTGTAACCGTTGGATGCCGTGTCCCGTATCCGTACTTATACCAAGCATACGACGAGTACAGATGTGCGAGCCGCTTCGGCACTCTACAGGTATAAGTACGGATACGGGACACGGCATACGAAGGGTTAATAAAAGCAGAACTATTGATCAATATTAATTTGAATCTTGACTGTCTTACAAGCTTTGACAATTTCTTGAAAAACAAAAAATTGTTAATGAAAGCTCAAAGCAGTAAAAAATATATGTTTAAAAAATAATTAAATATTATTTGAAACCTACTATATTTTTTATTAATAATTCCCGAACTACTATATTTTTATGGGTTCTGAAGTCAAAACTACTATATTGGGTCCAAAAAAAGTTGGCAACCCTACCTGCAACAGAGGATAGATCGTTAGTAAAGCTACAAGAGTACTTATACAAGACAGTAGGTATAAGAATGTAATGTAATATAAGACATATGGACAGACATGTCACACAGTATTCCTAAAATGGGTAGGCAGAGTACAAGAAACGCTACATAGAAAATACCATGACTTAATTAGGTATTTGACCTATTTCACGTTGCGCAACAAAATTTAGCATATTTTTTAGATTTTCAATTAAGTAGATAAAAATTTGACTGTCTATTAGCTTGATCTATTTTCGTGAATCTCCTCTTACGACATCCACGGAAGAAACGGAGACCTCTAAACCTGAACCACACAGGACACATGGCACACACAAAAACGAGTCACTCTCATCTGCGTTAATACGCATCAGTTTGTATGACACTTGGGGTACTGAAGACGTCCTTATATACCTTATCGGTTTAGGTAGTTAAAACAATGTAGGTAAATAATCTTGACGTGTCTTTTTATTTAAACGTACACTTTATAAATCGAAATCTTTACATTTTACAATTAAGGTATGAAAAAATCATTTACTTTCGTAATTGAATTGTATAGTGTAACGATTTTCATTTTTAAACTGTGTATTTCAACAAAAAGACATGTCAAGATTGTTTATTTTGTTTTAACTACCTAAATCGATAAGGTATAGGTTTAGCACGACAGAGCGTGAGTAGAGATACGCGCGAGATAGACTAAACCTGTCACTGTATAACTAGAGACGTCAGAAAATGACGAATACTCCGACTGCTGGTCTACTTTTGCCAATCCCCGTTCAGTAAAAATCACTACAAATCGACTATTTCCCTTAACATTTTCGCTAGTAAATCATCGCTTGACACTTAGCGCGTCACCCACACGACAATCTTCCAGGGAAGCCCACACAAAAGGACTTACAAGTCACTGCGCAACGATTAGCAGCCACTTTGATGCTTCTAGCATAGAACAGATAAGTACAGAAGTCTATCAAGTGTACGGTAGGACTTTAATCCATGAGCCACCAAAGAACCTTTAAAAAAAACGATTTCCCTTGATAATTAATGGGATGTCACTATGACGTTTACCGTGAATTCAGTAATTCCATGGTGGCTCATGATTTGTCCTTTGACTGTACATACTTCACTTTTCATACCTACGATCGGCGGTCGCCTTAGGGATGTCAATTGTGGCGTATGCACATAAACAATCGTAAAAAAAAACGTAGCGCTTGTGTCTAGTTGTGTGATTTATTATTGATAGTATTTAACAAGCCAAACATTTTTACTTTAATGTTATTGATGCTTAAATTACGATGTTACATCATCTTACGACGCTTTCGCCATTGGCGAAATGCAAGATTAATAATGATTATTATCTTTTGAACTGGAATGAATTCCGAATTATATGTTTTTTTTTTAAGTAAGCTAATGGAAAATACTTGCAAAAAAAATTCGTGACGCGATGCCACCGAAATCAGTCGAGCTAATCTCGATATTACGAGTAAGCCGTGAGTGTATCCGTTAAAGCGTTAAACCAAATGCAAGAAATAAGCGAATCCTCCGCCCGTTCTCAATGAGCTCATCTTCTTCCAAATAATCTCCCAAGACAAACACCAAAAGTCACGTCTGAACTCAACATTTTCCTTTCGAATTTTTCTTAAAAACTTTTCAATGTAAAACTCTAGAGAGGTCTCTTCACAGCCAATGGAGCAAAAGATCCATGAGATGGCGTTTTGAAGCTCCCTGGGGATGAAGGCCAGTCTAAATCCAGGAAGGGAGCTACAAACTTTGTTCCGCATATGCGGATGCGGATGCGAATATTCGCAACATCCCTGCTACAAAGAGGGCGCTTGTACTGATGTGTCCGAGCGTAAGTGGAATCAAATAGACGAAAAAAAACGACAATTTGAGGAATGAGGAAAATTTCATAGTTTGTTTGTTGGAGATAATTTGACCGAGAATTATTAACCTTACTATATTTAAACCACACTAAGTCACACAGACAGAACCATGACTATTTCAAGTTTCGTTGTCACTTTTAGCACATTTTTAGGGTTAAAAAATAGATGAAGGAGGAATAATAGTGTCAGGTTGCTAGCCAGTCGCCTAGCTAGCACGTTTTAGCCTATTTCCTTGAGTCGCATTTTATGATATCCACGGTAGAATCGAGAGGTGTTAGTCTAAATCCGACACCACACGGACCAATGGCAGGTGCAAATAGAAGTTCCAGTACAAATACTTATACATAGCAGCTCAAAATTAGACCCAGCTCCCGTAGAAAATCATCCAGCGGGAACCATTTTCTTGCCGCTGAATAAATTCGTGTATTCAAAGGGCACCGTCTTTGTAGATTACTTACTCTCTTACACTGTGACAGTGACGTACTCAGGACAAACTCTGACATTTCGCGACTTAGGGCAAAGTTATTTTTGTCCTCGTTTTATAGGTTGTTTATAGGATTTTGGGATCTCATTTTATTAATGTTAGCATTTTGTTTGAGCCAGTTACGTTTTTTGAATTTTAAATTGGTTATTTCGTAGTCTCTGGCCGCTGACGTTGAATAATTTGACCGTGAAGCTGTTTTCATGACTTTCAAATGCACACGTGCACCATTAACTTTCTGCCTTCTCTCTCTTTCCCGCCGTATTATAAGCAGCAAAACAGAAAGGCATTGAGTGGCTACCGTGGTTACATACTTAATGCACAATGAACAAAAGACCAGTGTTCACCTGGTAATAAATATCTGAAAATAGACACAATAAACTCAATAGATTAGTGATGCCCTTGAATTATTAAACGGAAGCTGGCAACATTATGCACGCGCGTGATATTCGTTACGCTCAAGCTCAACTTTTCCACTTGCATATTCATGAATTACACGGCGCTGTTTACTCTGTGGTAGTTGCGTGTATTGGAATTTGGAATGCGAGTTTTGGCGCGAATATGCAGAAAACAATGGCGGATCGATTTAGCGAAATGTAGGTCCACAAATTACGTTTTTCAAAAATGCAGCTAATGTGTTTGTATGTATTTAAACTAATTTAAGTTTGTCTAGCTCTCAAAAGAACTGGCCAAATAGTGTAAATTACAATTACCTAAAAGTATTTAGAAAGGTAAAATGTTCGAACTATTTTGAATCACATTAATTCTATTCTATGTCAAAACATATTCCTGATATTTGTAGCCCTAGCTTTTTTTAAAATTGCGACCAATAAATCTAATAAATTACATCATCAAGCTCATAATCGCATCATCTCATTTAGCGACCACAGAGTTTCCGAATCACATAAATTCCGCCATTACCTCTATAATGCATTTCCAATTCGATCTTCAAAGAAAACATCGTCTTAAAAACAGCGCGGCTTAGCAAAATTTACGGCCAGTACTAAATCTCGTTCATAATGAGAATTTAAATCAATTTATAAATAAGAACAACCTTGCGTTCGAATTTTTTTTTTCAATGTTTAGGCCAAGGGAAGATGTTTTCGTTGAGTTATTTGCAGCCAGTAGCTGCTTGAATCTGAGGCATGAAAAATTTACACATCGTCGGACCGAAATTGTATACGGCAGACATTAGACATACAATGTTTTCAAATGGTAAACAAGACTTAGTAACGTGTTAATTATGTGGTTTACAGTTTTATTGGCAGCAGTTGTTAAAGATTTTGTAATGTGCAAGAATTATGTGTTATGAAAATGTAATTTCAAAGTTTGATGCAAGATGTTTTGCGTATTGTGTGATGCATAGGAATGTTTGTTCCCAAGTTTTGGGTGCATATCTTTACATATTATAATATGAAGTTTGTCTCATGATTTTATTTATTTTTTACTTAATCTTTTATTTATATTTGATGACAGAGTAATAGGTAGGTACGTCAAAATAACGCTTGAATATGAATTGTCCGTGAACGACAGAATAAACTTGCGATTTAAATGTTCAATTTTACTTTAGAATTATCATTATCTTACGCGACATCGAAAATTGTTATATTACAAGTTAAGACACAAACTTAACGGGAAAACTGGATGGATACCGTGCCAGTGGGAGTGATAAACCAATCTACATAGAGAAAGTCGTGGATAACAGCTTGTACCTAAATACATAAGCACATTACGCTTGTTTTCCCAAATGGAGCAGGCAGAGAACACGAAACATGACATACACAAAACCATGGATATTCCATTCATGCTTCTTAACCACTTCTAGAATAATTTAATGTTTTAAAAAAGACGGAAGAGGTATAATAGTGATAGGTTGCTAGCCATTACGGATGAAGTTATTCCATTGTGGCACTACAGATGATTAGGGTAGGTAGAGTACACGGAACGCTACATAATCAAAACCATGACTATTTTACGTTTCGTAACCACTTGTACCACATTTAGATAGTGACAGGTTGCTAGCCTGTCGCCTAAGGGTCAACTCACACCGAGACGAGACGCGACGCGGGGCTGCACTAAAATTTTTAATAGAACAACTCAAAATATACTTTATTCGTTACAAGATAAGGTTCATATTTCATTGTCAGTATACAGAATACGTATCGCAGCGTTAGCAGCTACGCCGTCCCCCGCGCGGTGTGCGGGAGCGGTGCTGCGCGCGTAGCGCTGCCAACTCAAAATATACTTTATTCGCTGCGCGATAAGGTTCACATTTCATTGTGAGCATTCAGGTACGTCGCGCTACGCCTCGAGACGTAGCGCGGAGCCGCGCTGCGCAGCGCGAAACCACTGGCCGCTTCATGCATCGTCGCGCCGCGTCTCGTCACGTCTCGTCTCGGTGTGAATTAGGGTTGCCAACCCTACTATATAATATAGTATCCTACTATATTAGGGGTCCAACTGCTATATTTTTATAAATAAAATATAGTAGGCAAAACTACTATATTTTTATCATCAAAGCCGCTAAACTTGGTTTCTATTTTTTTATCACACTTTCAGAATATTTCTGAACGAAAATGTTACTTACATTTACATACACCCCGCAGTGCTTGTATTACTTTGACAATTTCTTGAAAAACAAAAATTTGTTAATGAAAGCTCAAAGCAGTAAAAAATATATGTTTAAAAAATAATTAAATATTATTTGAAACCTACTATATTTTTTATTAATAATTCCCGAACTACTATATTTTTATGGGTTCTGAAGTCAAAACTACTATATTGGGTCCAAAAAAAGTTGGCAACCCTAGTGTGAATTGACCCTAAAGCATACCAAAACCTCCCTTAGTCGGCTCTTACGCTATCCACAGAAGAAATGGAAACCCATCTAAAATTAATTACACTAAAAACAAAACATCATCAAAAACTTATTTCCCTAACGCGTCCAATAACGTTGATGCTCAGAACGTCTAGTGTATTCGAAACAATGATGGATTGTATAACGATTCCGTTTGCGAATTAACGCAAAATTGTATGGAGACGTGTCGACCGTGGCAGTTGTGCAAACATTCCGCTGGCAGCGCTCTCTCAGTTTTCATACAATGCCGCGTTTATTCGCACACGAAATCGTTATCGAATCCATCATCGTTGTGAATACACGAGACGCTCAGGAGCGTCAGGCCGCGCCCGCGTCGCGTGCCGCGTCTTACGCAGCGTAAACGCTGTCACACGCGTTAGCCCCAAATGGCCCATTCGACTACAATTGCCCTGGCCCTCTCAGGGCTGCCTGGCGCTCGGGTTTTACCCTTGTTTATTCTTTACCCGTCGAACACCCTATGCCACACCTGTGTCCACAAATTTTTGGGTTCCACGCGTCCTGTGCGCACACGTGTGCGCATAGTACGTTCGACGGGTTAATTACCTAAGTTTCGAATTAAGGTATCGTGATCTACTTATACAAGAAAATCGCTGTTACCGATTTGACTGAAAATGGTGGGGAGGCAGCTTAAAACCAGGAGACGGACATAGGATAGGTACTTTTTACTCTGTACCCATGGAATGTGACATGAAACGATTATAGCTATTTGTAACAAAACGCAACAGAATGTACCTAATCTCTAAAGTAGTCACAGACGAACATTCGCAGAACATTGTCACAATAAATGCAGTAAACATTTCCATTGTGTCATGTAATTTGAATTTAAGCAACTCCCTGCAAAGTGCGTTTATAATTAAAATTTCTTTTAATTTTAAGTGTTCATAGGTTCTAGATAAGTTCTACAAAAATGTTCTATCTGTATCAAATTTCTCTTAAAATAAATCTCTTTCTTTTCAGCCATGCATGACGCAATGTCACTACGACGTTTACTGTAAATAGCTTCCATGATGGGTCAGGAATCTGGTTCAGCATAAAAGCCGTCGCCAACCCTGAGCCTCTTGCATAACACAAACCCTCGGTAAGTAGGTCGCTGCAAGTGATACACAAAGGAGCCGTTCAAATTCGGCGCTTGCGCCACGGGCTAGCGGTAAAATGTGTGAAGTTCACACAGCCGTGTCATAGAGCGAGAGCGCGAAGTCGTGTCAGTAAGACAGGTCAATGAATCTTCATTTGTAAGATTCGACTAGTCATTTTATAGAAGCTTGAGCTCTTTTCAAACAGTCTGTGACTATGTCATCAATGTAGATTGGAGATCTATATACATATGGCTGAAATCCGTGTAAGGGCTCATGTATTTTGCTTACACGGGGCTTTCTAACATCTGATTTTTTTAAGATTGAAACTTAGGAGCCTCACAATTGTTTACGTAAATAATGTAAAGTTCAATAAGGACTGCTAGATACTACGCTACGGTGGAAGTCTTTTCGAAAACTTGAGTTGGGACTAAAGGACTCATAGGCTCAAAAAAGGACTTAATCTCTGCTCTAAAGACTCCGAATCCTTTAACTTTGAAGTATCAATGTCGTAGTAAATTAAATCAAATCATAGCGCGTTTTGACGCCATCAAGAAGGAAACGAAATGTACAATTATACTTCTTTAGATATATCTTGATCTAAGATACTTACTCCAACTGGTCACAAAATTTCTGCGTTTCTATAATATAAAGTGACGTGTAGTTTAGAGAGGTGACGCTTTCCAAAGGGGCTCGTCAAAGTTTGAGCAAGGTTGACCCCCTATAATTGGGTTTACCGTGACCCGTGGACGGTGCACCGTTGCGTGCAAACTTTACTTATTCCACCGGAAGGCACTTGAGGAACATTAGGAAATTGGCTACCATCAGTAATTTATCCTTGCATGCCACGCGTCCATCTAAAGTTCAGCCAAATTTGTGTGATGTAGCATGCTATCAATGACCTCTTCCGTTTGTAACAGACACTCAAGCAGTATCTGAGAGGGACGTTCTCGTTTCATGGCTCATAAGCCGATGCGGGAGCTGGAAAGTCTTCGGCACGTTCGACAGCAGATAACTAATGCCTTGATCACACGTACCGAGTAGAGTGGCGGGAGAGTGTTCTCGGCCGAGTACTCGGTTCGTGTGTTCTATGAAAACAATAGTACACACGAACCGAGTACTCGGCCGAGAACACTCTTTTGTCACTCTACTCGGTACGTGTAATGAAAGCATAAAGCAGTATTACGGTCATCTTAAATTCGCCCGAATTTCAATACATAACAGAGGACCAAGGCAGATATCACTTAGTTCCACTTGCTACGATCCTGACATTCTTTTATTTCACCCACGTTAATTAGTCTCTTCATACATGCTCGTCGGTTTCGGGTACTCTTGACCTAACTTGATTCTAAGACATCCCCGATTTGGTCACGGAACGTCCGTCTAGGTCTTCCCTTCACAACACACCCGTTTACATTTGCCGTCTTTAATCCTTTCAGTAAATATTCTATCCTCTATATGATCATCGTAGATCGCATTCTATCAAGACGATGCTATTGCGTCTTTTCGCTAAGTATGCACCTCCTTAAAATGCGTAAACAGCACTACATTAGCTCCACCCAAACATATTTCCTTAGTCGCCTCTTACAACATCGAAGAAATGGAAAAGTGTTATTCCATCCCGACACCACACAGGAGAATGTTTCAATCAATATAATAATAATAATATAGGTGTACTCGTAATAAAGTATACATTAATGACCTTGTACAGAGTTCCGCGGTAGCTTTATGTTTATGATTGTTTAGCAACGGGAAAAGATAAGCATAAAGCAATGACCGCAAGTTATCGTTGTTTTGTTGCCGAAGTTACTGTCCCATCACTGAAAGCCATAAAGGACGCCGTAAAACATATTCCGAGTTCAGGCCGCGATCTTTTCAGTCGCTCGAGTAACTTTGTCTTTGTCTGTACTCGTAGGTAATGTCTTTAAAAATAAACAATAAGTATACATTTATACCTACAGTTGTCTATACATTCGCATGAATACGTCGTCGAGGTATACTTAACTATGTAGGTATATGTTAATGAACTAATGTTCAGCGTGATGTCGGGTATAGAATTACATTTTTTTTCGTACGAGGAGACCAAGAATGTAGGAAAGTATGCCTTAAGCAACTGGCTAGCAATTTGCCACTTTTATGTCCCTTTCATCTAATATTATCCTACATTCAATTCGCACAGTCCCTATTCCTATTATAAGTCTGAACGTATACAGGGTGGCCGGAAATTGACTGTAAATAATTTAACTATTGGTTAGGTAAAAGCATCTGAAAAGTTCTTAAAAAAATTCAGAAAATTTTCACCAACAGCATTGTGGGAGACAAATGTTTCTTCACTTTTCAGGTCAATGCGCCCTGTGTTATGCCTAATTCACGTTCCGTACGCAAGTCCCGTTAGCCGGCGCTTACGCCCTTGCAATCATTTAATATTGCGATGCTACGCGGTTGACTAAGAGCCGGGGTACAAAAGACGGGGCAATATTTTCAGATTTTTGTATTTTTTTTTACATGAACATAGATAAAGTTACAACAGAAATAGTGGAACATTTTGTACCATGCTTCTGTAGGAAATATAAGGCTTTTTTATAGATAAAGTTATCTGTGCGGCATTACATAAAAAGACAGTAATATACTCATGATTTCTAATGAAATTCGCCCTTCAGGCTCATTTCACAAACTCCAATCTAATGCCTTTTATTTTGCAGCAGTTTTATAAACAACTACTTACTAGGATTAAACAACTACTAAATAGCCTTTAGTCTCATCGAAGTATTTTTTCCCTGTTCCATTTGTGTACTTCCCGACCTCGTGTCGTAAATACCCCATTCAAATTGAATACTCCCGACCAATAACCATATTTAC
Organism: Adoxophyes honmai; assembly: GCA_005406045.1. Lineage (NCBI taxonomy): Eukaryota > Metazoa > Arthropoda > Insecta > Lepidoptera > Tortricidae > Adoxophyes > Adoxophyes honmai. The sequence goes on from BHDV01001545.1 coordinate 37,231, forward strand.
TCTCTTCAAACAAATTGTAGAATCCGACCAGACTCCCAGAAAAACCTATAAGTGAATAAAATACATTTTCCGCTTCATTACGCCGTTGAATTTCCTGTGAAATCGTGCGAAAGGTTCATTTAGCTCATTGTTGACATTTTATCTATAAAATTTGCTTCGAATTTCCCTTATTTTATTAACCTGGTTTTAATTTGTTTCGTACCTATGTAGCAGGCGCGAATCTTTATGAAAATCTATTGAAAATGTGAAATTAGTCGGAAACCGTGTTTTATTTTTATGGAAATTCAAACTGCTTATTTCATTTTGTTATTGATTTCTGTCGTATCTTAGAGACAATAAGATAACAATGAAATACAAAGAAGTAGGTACGCAGTTAAAGATTTTTTGTTCGTTCTCTACCAATGACGAGTCATTAGTTATTTTTATATGAAACTACCGTGAGACTCACAACATCCGCAGCTGTGGCAGGTTGCTCCTAATGATGGGTCACAAATTGGCCCGAAACGTGAATTTTTAAAATCTATAGACGTTTCATCCACTTTTAGCACAATTTTAGTTTTAAAAGTAGATGAAAATAGTATGATAATGAAAAGTTGCTAGCCCATCATCTGAAGCATAAATCCTATTTCGATAGTCGTCTCTTAAGACATCGCTGAAAGAAAAGGAGATATGTTTTTCTAAACTCCACACCACATGGGGAACGAACACCACAGATTTAGAAATAGATGAATCAAGTGTAGTGTCACAATACTAGTGTGTTCTATGTACTTCGCGTGCCAAAATGGAGCCAAAAGGGAGAGCAATGCTCTTCCTTTGACGCGATTTCATTTAGTTTTGTACCAGTTAGGTTAAACTGTCTAGAGACAGGATAACTCATTGATTTCACTCGGACTGTCACTTCCCATCACTAAAGCGCTCATGTGACGTTTTACCTGTTGTAGAAAAAAAGTGGCACGCTTGGTTTTCATACAAATGCAGGAACTCGTGGTATCTATTTCGATATAAGTCTGTGGGGAACACACTATACCTACTTACTACACTTCAACTAAGATTATTATTATACAGTTGATTGTATAAATAAATCTACACAGTCATCAACTACTAAGTAAATACGCAATAGCAAACAATATGGCGGCAGTTGACAGCGGTTTGAATGCAGAACGCGGGAAGTGTCGCGGCGTGGGCGGGAACCTGACGTCTATTGTCTATGGCGCACTGTTCCAGACGTTGGGGACGGGCTTTATGTATTTTGCTAATTTATTTTTAAGTGCTTGAAAAATATCACGTCTTTTCGATGGCATCTCAGCCGGCTTAGCGCAGCAACGGGATGACTATCTTGTAGTTTTCTGACGCTTTTAGACAGTGACAGGTATGGTTTAAGTCACGCGCACGCGTTAGTACCAATGTGCACAAATTTTAACTTTTCTATACTTCTCTATCGTAACAATGTTTAACAATTATTTCAACACTAGCTTTTGCCCGCGGCTTCGCTCGCATTAAGTTCGGAATGACACAGAAGAGATCTCAGAAATATTTGAATACGCTGCTGTAGACGATATGTCTACAATCTACCTATGTCTTTCAATTTGGGAATAGGATAAAAAGATTCTAGGCATATGCTACATAGAAAACATTGATAAATTGCGGAATGCTCCATAAATACCTTACACCTTCATTTTAGAGAAGTGATGGATTTATAAAAAGACAAAAAGTAGCCTATGTCACTCACTCTCCATCCCTTCGACTATTTCCATTTTACCTGCATGCCAAATTTCAAGCGTCTAACTTAAGCAGTTAGGATTTTTCATACTTACAACGGGATTTTCCCGCTAATTCCGGTTCCCCCACGGGAATTCCCACGAATTTTGCAATATCCTATTGCAACTAAGCTTAAAGTTGACTAAGATACCTGCATGCCAAATTTCAAGCGGCTAACTTAAGCGGTTTAGATTTTTCATACAACGGGATTTTCCCGCTAATTCCCGTTCCCGTTGGAATTTCGCAATATCCTGTTGCAACTAAGCTTTAAGTTTACTAAGGTATCTGCATGCCAAATTTCAAGCGTCTAACTTAAACGGTTTAGATTTTTCATACAACGGGATTTTCCCGCTAACTCCCGTTCCCGTGGGAATTTCGGGAATTCCTTTCTTAGTGCACCTCTACGGTACCTAAGCTACGTCCCTTCTAAATTTCAAGTGCCTACGTTTAGCCGTTTAGGCTGTGCGTTGATATGTCAGTCAGTCAGTCAGTCAGTCAGTCAGTCAGTTTCTCCTTTTATATATTTAGATTAAAATACAATTTATTAAATGTCGAAATTATTTCGTCCACCTTTTTGTTTACTTGACGTTTATTCACATTCGCCATTTTCTCGTCTATTTCACGTTTCTTGGCCACTTCTAGCAAATACTTTTTAAGTTTTAAGGTGGCATGTAAAATAGTAACAGGTTGCTGTCGCCTAAAATACGCCTTAACCTATTACCATAGTCGCCTCTTACAACACTGAAGAAATGGAGAGGTGCTATTCTAAACCCTACACGATACCTATGTAGTTTCTATATCATCTCAACAACCGGATAAAACATCCTACAGCATGTTCCCACATATTTCACCCTCGGCAATTTACGCAGGCTGAAAGTACTAGGAACCCTAGCGCCCTCAATGATGCGTGGGCCCTATTTACGCCGACTCGTGACCCATATGTGACCCATATTCCTAGGCAGTGACCCAGGACGAGCAACGTGGCGTGTCCCAGTATTAATAGCTAATGCCTGCAGTTATTTATCAGAGGGCGAGGGAGAGGTTTATGCTTAGTTATTAGTTAGGATGGTAGTTATTTACAAACTATGTATGTCACCGTCCAGCTTACATACAAAGATCACGCCTGTATACCCAAATGGGGTGAGCCCACAAATCGTTGCATAGACAAAGATGACCTGTAACGGCTGTAACACCGTAGCCACTTCTACCATATTTTTTAGGTTAAGAGACCATAGTGACAAATGCTACCCTGTCGCCTAGAATATACCGTAACCTATGTCTTTGTCACCCATTACGACATCCACTGAAGAAATGGACAGATCCCATAGTAAACCCAATATCACACGGCAAATTAATTAGAAGATTTTATCATAAAATAAACGTACGAGTGGTAGTTACGTCGCGTCGCCTCTTGTAGCTCTTTAGATTTAAAATCAGATGAAAGAGATACAATAGTGACAAGGCTAGCTGTTTCCTAAAGCATGCTAGCCTAACGAAATATAGCCAACTTTAGTGAAAACTTCATCAAAATACGTCGCATGCTTAAATCTAAGCTTACCGACCTACATGGTACACAATATCAGAAGTTAGGCAGTTAAAAACATAACTCGTACGCAACAACAAAGATACCCCTTACAGTTCCAACAATAAGGCCGTGCATACATAATCCGGCGCATTGTCGTCGAAATCTTTGTTACCAACTATACAAAGTCGCATGTCGCTTATCAAACAGTCTCCACTCCAGGCACATCAAGCCACCCAAACCAGCTACCCTTTATAATTTATGTACAACCAGTTGCTATACGTATCACACAATCAGCTAGCTCTAATCTGATGTTAGCTTAGGCCTGAGGTGGGTAAATAGCAGATCCCTGATTCACAGTGCATGCGGAAAGTGTGGACATAGGCTTATGTAGCTTAGAACAGCGCGGTCGGTGGATTAAGAGCTGGTACCACAATAAAGCTGCTATCACAGTCCTTCACCTAATGCGGTTGCCGCACGTGTTTCAAACCACGTCAGTTAAGGAATAATGTCAATAATGTCTTTACACTAGACTAGCTTAGTTTTTTATTTTTGCGGTCGCTGCGTGTAGCATGTGGCGGACGACCGAGTCTACTTAATTGTCGCTTTACAAAGAATTCTAGTGGTAAAGCTCTGCGTCAAAATTGCGTGTCTGTCTTATGACAAAATATCGAACTCCCAATATAGAAGCGAGATCTGGCTTTTGAGTAACACATATCGTGGGTTCGGGTTATACAGGCGTTAATATTCCGCTGACACGATACGCTGTCACGTGGATTTGTTTAGAAACAACGCAAAATGAATGCAACTTGTGGTGTTAGTCTCTAACGTGATAAACTCGTCGACGAGCTCAACGCCGAGGTGTCAAAATTAGGTGTAATGTAATATCGTAAGAAAAATATTTGCCAGCTTAACTTTAATATTTATAAGGTTCATCCAAATCAAGTCGAAAAGTTTTTGACGTATTACATTTTTATTTATTTCTATTTGCCGCTGCTTTAACATCACGCACTAATACACCGGCGGTTTAAACGCTTGGCTGTCCAACAGACGACTGGTCACTCTGTTCTAATCTACATAAAACGGGGCAATGTATGTACTTCGTGACCGTAACAAAACAAGCTTATATACAATATTTGCCGTGGCTCTCGTAAACGCGGTCACGTGGGCAGCATTCCTAAAGATTGTTTACGGGCAGAGCGAGATGTAACTAAGCGACTATATACCATATAGGTGCAACGATACAGAGGGTGTTACAATCATTGGGTTTAGTGGAACCCATAGACGGTCCGGATCACGATTGCTTTCCTTCGTCAAGCCCACGGATTAGATAAAGTAGGTTGGATTGGCAATATGCGCACGGCAGGCGCACCACAGGTATGATCAGAGAGTCATACTTTA
>BHDV01001545.1:42143-65994 GCA_005406045.1 Adoxophyes honmai
GCAATGGATAACGAAGAAATCAAAATAAACACGCTTCTTCAACTCGATCGCGGCCTCGCCGGACTTGAGTTTGTAGTGAATCTTGCGCGGGTAGTTGTCTCGTACGTACGCACTTTCGACGCAGTGTGCGAACCAATTTCAGCTCTTTATTCTACGTGTATTAGTGTGCGTAATTGTGTATCTAATATTATTGTTGATGTAGTGGAGTTCTTTGGTGGGAGACAGGTGGCGACGCTGGTTTTCAAACAAAAGTGTGACTTTTGCCTATCCAACCTTCTTTATTCTGATTCGTGGTCAAGCCCGTGCCGATTCCGAGCGCGTTACAATAGCTCATTAGAGGACAGACCCAAAGAGTACTAATGTCATTTTGGTTGTTCGGAGACGATTCCGCCAAACCATCGAGGCGATCGCTGTGCTCTTATTGGCCGGCCCAAGATCGCCCGTAACGCTAGTGCCTTTTTCTCTACGGTTATTGGCTCGGCACAATTTCTGTGACAGTTAGTATGTCCCAAACCACTACTCTTTTGCGGGCCTGGGTGGCCAAAATTGTTTCTCTATTTTGTCTGTCCTCTACGCAATAGCTTGACGGTACCATGTGTATCAGGTACCAGTACCACCTTAATATCTTAACGAGTAGAAAACGACAAAACAACGGCAACAAGCCATTTATTATGTTGAAAAGGTCGACTTAATTACCCGTAGTGGTTGCGGCGCGTAGGCCCGACATTATTGTACTTTGGAAAAGTCCGGGCCCTTTGGGATGTGTTCGAGGAATTTACAACGTACAACTATTTGAGGACAGTGGGAGACCTGTAATGGCGGTTGTCAATAGACGATCTCTTTATTTTTTACTCAGATATCAAAATGACAAAAATGACAAATTTGCAAATATACCTAATAATGATACTGTTTTTTTGTTTGTTGCCCTCAAAATCATCGACAATGTTTGCACCCTGGACACAAGTGTTATATTATAAAAAAATATATATTACTTAGCTGGCTCGGCGAACTTCGTTCCGCCTTAGCAAGATTTTCAATTTTTCTCACCCATTAAACCTTCTCTAGGCTACGGCAAACATTTTAAAATCAAAACAAGCCAAATTGGTCCAGCCGTTCTCGAATTTTAGCGAGACTAACGAACAGCAATTCATTCATTAGATGGATAGTAATCAAACAAATTTCAACGTTTATTTTACCAGATAACTTACGACAGTGGAGGCAGAGCGCTATTTTAGAATTGCAAAACACATGCAACACCAGCAGTAATTGCATTTTAGTATCCGAGTTCTGAGTTAGGCCTAAAATTGTGCTCAACGTATCGTGTGCTCATCCTTCTTTATTTAGGAATACAAGCGTGATGTCTGTTGTATCGAGTGTATGTATAAAGACATCACATGATCCCCAGCACAATCGAATGAAAGGGATTCAAGAACGATCAGTGGCGCCTGCTATGATCCTCGGCATTCAGACGGCCATTCAGAGAAAAGCTATACAGACGCTGATGAACTACCAATACTGTCCTCTGCTTAAGGACCTCAAGATCAGGTTCAAACGGACAGACATTCATAGATAAAAGACTTTTGTTTTTATTGACAACAGAAAAATCATGAAAACAAACATTTAATTTCAAGATTTTTTTAAGCATTAATTAGGTCCTACAGACAAAATAGAGACCGACGCCGAAAGGAAATAATGAAAAGTCTCTAATAGGACAATTAATTTAACTCTGATTAATTTGGATCTTAAGGTAATGATACAAAGACTAATCGATGACAACATTTTTTTTATCTATCACTCTTAAATGACCTGATATTTTTCGCGTCTATTTCGCCTAGGAACAATGTGTGCCAATGCAAAAATATGTTTACCCACTGGCATCGTCTAGTAGGTACTCTCGAGTCTCACTGTTATAGCAGTGTATTCAAAACGATCATGCAGATTTCGTTTGCGAGTTATCGCAAAACTGTATGGAACATCGCCGCCAACGGAACGTTTGCACAACTGCCGTGGTCGACGTCTCCATACGATTCCGCGTTACTCGCAAACGAAATCGTTATCGACTGCGTGATCGTTTTGGACACTAGACGTACTGTTCCAATAATTAAGCTGTGTTTACGCTACGTTTACGCGGCCCACATTGCGATTGCGTCAAATTACGCTCGGGCTATTAGGCCAATGAATCGGACTCCCAGTCTTAGCATTCCATACAATTTATGGTATTAAAATGTTCGGGGAGCCCGGGATTTGGATCTCATTTCAATAAGATAAAATAACAACCGTTTACTGTTAAAACACCTGAGCAACGCAAAATTTTATAAAAAAAAATCACTTTTTAATAATGAGCACAGTTTTTTTCAGTTTATTGGCAAACTAATAATTGTGTCTTCTTGAGTTATTCACTAATGTAACAAACTTATTCGTCGAAGAGTTCGACGATTACAAACAATAAACAGTCAGGGAATCTGAATGTTTAGCAGTTGTACCGTCTTTAAACTATTTGAGGCCCTGGGCACATTAGGATCATGGGGCCCCTATGGTTATCATTTGGTAATCTGGCAGGAACTAGGGGGCCCCATTCGATCGCGGGGCCCTGGGCACGTGCCCATAGTGCCCAGTGGAGAAGAGGGGCCTATTTAGCAGGTTGACCGCCTTGATAATTTGTACGCATTATATGTAGAACAAACTTCACCATGAAGTTCAATATTGAGTATTTATGTCATGCAACTGGCTGGAAATAGTAAGGAGGCCAATTTTAGTTGCATCTCAACCTGCTAAACTTCCAATTTCCCTGAATGTACATACTATCGAACCAACTGATTCCTGACCCACCGTAGAACGTTGTCACAATAAACGTCATAAACATTTCCTTTGTCAGGCAATGTAATGTCACTATGACGTTCACTGTGAATAGGTTCTATGGTGGGTCAGGAATCAATTGGTTCGATGGTACATTAACGAATTTAGTTAGTTACTATAGAGAATAACACCACTGAATGGCAACACCATTTGCTGCGTTTTATATACGCTTGAACCAATTGATTCCTGACCCACCACAGAACCCATGGGAAATACCATACATCAATTGGATCGAATGTACGGGATTAGAGCAGTTTAACTAGACATTAGCAATGGCTCAAGTCCACCTATCCAACTCTCCCGACCTTCCTCTTTATTCAAGTGTTTGGGGGATGGAAACGGGATCGCTTTTGTAGTTTATGTGGCGGGCTAATTTAGAAACGGTTGGGTCCAGTGTTTTCCGGCGTTGTTTTAATTTTTGGGTATCTCGAAGCTTCCATCGCCTACGCCAGACTTGTTTTAATATTTATTGTGATTGTCTTTTGGGTTTCGTACTTCTAGAAGAACATACAGAACATAAAAGGTAGGGCTTGTTGTCTTTAGACAGGTTGCTAGCCTGTGGCATAAAATATACCCTAACCTACTTCCTCGGTCGTCTCTTACAACATCCACGGAAGAAATAGAAGTGTTATTCTAAACCCGACACCACACGGTTACTTCTTCGTTTGAAGAAAAAAAAACTTTACGTTAAATTTCTTGCGGCACTTTCTTCTAGACTAGACAACTGATCTTTCCCAAGTTTTTCCAAAGCGCTGAAAGAAAAAAAAGCATTAAACCATAAACAACTTTCAAACGTATACAAATCACGCTACATGACATGATACATCTAGTTCCAGTACTTAGGCAATGTATATTGTATACAACCTCATATGACCGCGCCCTCGGCCAAAAAATTGGACAATCGCTTAGCGTCCGTCATATTGGATTACGAATGACGTCACGCCCGCCCGTTTATTTACCCCAGATGTTTGATTTCTTTTATCGAAATCACATTTTGTTTTCAAGCGAAAGGCTCTGTAATGGCACAAAATGTTTTGGCGATATTGCGACACTTTTCTCTGATGACCTTTTTTAGATAGATTTTTCTTTTCTATACTAATATTATAAAGCTGAAGATTTTGTTTGTTTGTTTTGTTTGTTTGAACGCGCTAATCTCAGAAACTACTGGTTCGAATTGAAAAAATGTTTTTGTGTTGGATAGATAGATGGATCGAGAAAGGCTTTAGGCTATACAACATCACGCTGCAACCAATAGGAGCGAAGAAACACAGCAAAATGTTGAAAAAAACGGGGAAAATTACCCAAAGTCATTATTCCACATATACTAGCAGACCCGGTAAACTTTGTTCCGCCAAAGAGGTATTTGTCCGATTCTGTCATCATGCTACGTTTGTCACATCCCCCGGGAACGGGATAAAAAGTATCCTATATCCGGTTCCTGGCTCTAAGCTGCTTGCCACTGATCCAATGGCCGAAGCAAAACGTTGGACGCAGGGTTTTTCAGAACTGAACTGGTTTTGTAATTCATTATAATATTATTACATTACACTAGTTGTGCCCGCGACTGCGTCCGCGTGGAATAGTGGCTATTTTTTTCAAATGTTTTTTCCAATGTTTCTTTGCTCCTATCGTCCTATCTTCGTCGATAAATGGTCTATCCAACTCAAAGAGAATTTTTCAATTCGAACCAGTAGTTCCTGATATTAGCGCGTTCAAACAAACAAACAAACTCTTCAGCTTTTTAATATTGGCCGAATAGCCCAGCGGTTAGAGAACGTGACTGTGAAGCTTAAGGTCCCGGGTTCGATCCCCGGTCGGGGCAGATGTTTGTATGATGAATACGAATGTTTGCTTTCGAGTCTTGGATGTTTATCTATATATAAGTAAGTTTATCCGTTGTCTAGTACCCATAACACAGGCATTAAATTGCCTACTTTGGGACTAGGTGATTGGTGTAAAAATTGTCCAGTGATATTTTTTTTTTTTAAGTATCTTATTTTGAATGACATAGCATGGGTACCGCAGGAATGTAGTAAGAAGATAAACTTAATTAAGACAAACATGAGACATTATTCTAATGTATGCAAAAGCCTGCAAGATCGTGATGCGTTTAGTAATGTATGAGGGTCGTATTTAGTTGTGGGACTTAGGTAGGTAAATTCGGTAAATGAACCACATAAGCTCCATTTACTTGAAGTAGCGGTGGCATTAAACTAATATACATATGTACATACATACATCAGGCATGTATTCCCAAATAGGGTAGGCAGAGCAAACGAAACGTTATATAATTTAACCATGACTGTTTCACGTACCGTACTTCTACGAGTATATTTAAGCTTCGAAGTCGGACTTCCCCATAGGAACTGACCGTTTTAAATGTGCCATTCTGTATAACACGAAGCGAAGAAATATTGGAAATGTGGGAAAAGACGATTCAACGCGGACGATGTCCTGGGCACAGCTAGTTATTTAATAAAAAGTTTAATAGTAAGTAGGTAATTGTTTAGAATACGTTTGACAAACTAAGGTGCTTTGTTTTTTTTTGCCGAAAATGAAATTACCTTAATGAACACCTTTTGAATATACATAAATAGTTAAGTAAAACGTACCAACCATATTGTAATATTCAAACATTGAATTTGTCAACAAACTACTTATAGTAAAATATTGACAAGCTCGGTCTTGATTAAATATTTACCTATACATGGCGCAGACTGCAAAATAAACATTCATAAAAAAACTAGTATTTACGTAATTGCTATTAAAGCAATAAAACCAGTTTTGTGGTGCTAAGGAGATTTTATTCGAGAGAACATACCTATGTATTGACTTACGTACAGTCCCCAAAATCAAAAGTGGCAAGTTTTTAAATATGGTAAGTAAACTTAAGAGTAACTTAAGAGTCTTGCCATGTTAAATCCCGGGACGTACCACGAAATTAGTAACTGATATCATCAACGTTGGCAAATGGAGTACCTATTAGAAAATATCGCTTATTTGTGAAAACCCCGTGATATGACAGGTTTAGAATATACCTAAGGTGCTAACAAATTAGTCACGGATATTTTTACAGCTGATAGTATTCGATTTTAGGAGTACATTTAAGTATGAAACATCATAGGTTTTCTTGTGTTTTTTTGGAGAAAACTAGGAAACAAATTTGTCACGTTAAAACATCCTGTTAATAAGATAATTAAATGAGACCTCTTTAGACATTCTAGAACCTCTTTAAACAATCAACCTACAGTCTTCCCGCCGAGTCAAAATGACATTTACGAAAAAAAAACTTTTGACGTGACATGCTAGAGTTGCCAGGTGCCCCGATTTCCGCGGGACGTCCCAATTTTCAGGAGTCATAAAATGAAAAATCAGTATCATTCAAAAAAGTGCATACAAATAAATTCAGGAATAACATTTGCTTGGAGACCGATCTCGATGCAACTACTCCTGGCGCCATCTAGTCATAGAAATTTGTGTTTTTTGTTTGTCCGGATCTACAACCTTAAATCCCAATTTGTTTTACCTTATGTACCGATTTAAACAAATCGTACCTAGCAACACTAGACATGACAGACAGTGTTAACATCTGGACAGGTGCATACTAGGGTGATTATTTTAAAGAATAATTGTAAATTTTTTTTTTGTTCGGTAAATTAAAACAATAAAATTATATATAAAGGTTCCTTAATTACAGTTAAAAGTTAATTATTTTAATGTAATCTATTATATCTTAAAATATCCGTGACTAATTTGTTAGCACCTTATATAATATAAGCTCCCCATTTCTTCCATGAATGCCGTAAGAGGCGACTGAACAAAACCTGTGCCTAATAACTTAAAACCTAAAAATACTACTAGTGTCTACGAAACGTAAACTACTAAAGACGCAGAGTAGACGACAGACTTTTTGTGCGATCGAGTCTGCGTGGATTGTATGCATTGTGCGCCGGACTTTTTGCACGTCGTGTGCATTACTGCATATAGTTCCATAGGTTCTATTTTCATAGACTAAAAAGTCCGTCGCGGATAGTCTGTCGTCTGCGCAGGGCCTTATGATTTTTTTTCTATTCGCAATTCTTCACAATTTTCAACACAGCGGCGGAGAACATTGCGCAGAATTGCGAATAGGCACAAACAATAATGGCCTAACTTTGGAACAATCCGTACTGGCATGAGATCGTAGTTTTAGATTTCCCAACATAGCAGCATTCTCTAAAGCCAGAGCCATTACATCAATCAATCATTTAATCATAACAGTCAAAACATAAATTGTTAAGCTAGATATACACTAGCTGTTACACGCGGCACCGTCTGCGTAGAATTGACTTATCTCAATCCCACGAGATCTACAAGTATGCATTTCTATACTAAATGCGAGTATATCTATCTATACTAATATTATAAAGCTGAAGAGTTTGTTTGTTTGAACGCGCTAATCTCAGGAACTACTGGTTCGAATTGAAAAAATATTTTTGTGTTGGATAGACCATTTATCGAGGACGGCTTTTGGCTTCATAACATCACCCGGCGACCAATAGGACCGAAGAAACATTGGAAAATGTGGGAAAAAACGGGTAAAATTAGTCACTATTCCACGCGAACGGAGTCTCGGGCACAGCTAGTTCCTAACAAAACCGGCCAAGTGCGAGTCGGACTCGCACTCTGAGGTTTCCGTATCAAAAAAATGCAAAAGTTTCAATGTAAATATGCAACTAACATTCTGTGAATATTTCAACTGTCTACAGACCTGTTACCGTTCTTTATATCGACTCAAAAATACCAAAAAAATCACGATTGTTGTATGGGAGGTATGGGAACGTAAAAAATATTGTATTAAATTTATCTTTAATATTTTTTATTATAACGGCAGTAGAATTACATAGTCTGTAAAAATTTCAAGTCTAGCTAGCATGGTTCGTGAGATACAGCCTGGCGACGCGACAGACGGACGGACGGACAGCTAACTCTCAGTAATAGGGTCCCGTTTTCACCATACATCAGTATGTATACGGAACCCGAATTTAGTATAGAGATTATTGCGTTTAACAGGAGAATCATAATCTAATCAAAAGAGGTCATGTTTAGGTGCGGTACAGTAATAATAATAACACAACTGATAGACTGATATTTTAGCAAATGTCGAACGAATTACATTAAAAAAATATCAATTAGGTATGCCTTCAGCAACATATTTATTTACCTCATAACTTAAATCTATCATAATAATTACATATACATACATCACGTCTGTAGTCCCAAATGGGATAGGCAGAGCACACGAAACTTTACGTAGGTAGTCAAAACCATAACTATTTTCCCTTTTGTAGCCACTTCTAGCATATTTTTTGGTTTTAAATTACGAGGTATCTATCTACGATAGTGACAAGCTGCTAGCCTATCGGCTGAAATATAATTAGTCCTAGATCCTTAAAATATTCGGAAAATGAAAAGACTAATGAATGTGGATGAAGCAAAAGAAGTAGGTATGCCAGGATCGTAGCAAGTGGAATAAAGTGGTCTCTGCCTACCCCTGTAGGAAAGAGGCGTAACTGTATGTATGTATGTATGTCTATATCCTTAGTTGCCATTTGGGAGATACACGGAAGAAATGGATAGGTGCTATTCTAAGCCACAAATCGGAAAATGTGTAATATGTATTTGTATAAACACCTCTCCGTTTCATTCGTATATGTCGTAAGAGGTGACTAAAAAAATAGCTTAAGGTATAATAGGTACATATTTTAGGCGACGGGCTAGCAACCTAGGCTATTGTACCACTTAACTTAAAAAATATGCTAGAAGTGGTTACGAAATGTGAAATAGTGGTTTTGACTATACAGCGTTTCGTGTGCTCTGCCTACCCGTTTGGGAATACAGGCTTACACCTGCCTATGTCTATATGTATGTATATTACGATACCTACACTATACCTATGTATAAACTATGGACGATGTTATACAAATTGATCTGGGCCTTTAATTTGATAAGGGCGTAACTCGTAATGACTGCGGATTAAAAATGAAACTTTATTACTATTAGAGCATAGTTTCAAACGCAATGCATTACGGTTTTGAGTTAAGACTATGAGTTTGAATTAAACAAATAATAAATTGATTCGTTTACACGCGATTTGTGGTTATTTTTAGGGCGTTTGTTTTGATTTTGCAACTAAAAATTAGCATAGGCAAATATGAACGCGGACTTTTTTACTAAACACAGGGAAAAACACAATTATTACGCATGTAGTTAAAATAAATAGGTATTTTTTGATAACGAATTATTAACTATAAGACTAACTAATTCATTTAAAGTGTAGGTACAGTTTCATGAATAAAAAACTCTTAGGTAAACCAGACTCAAGTTGAGACTCGAGTGTCAGTGATCAGTAAGGCCGGCCACATACATTCGGAATTTTTCCGTTCGGAATCCCGAATCGGACTTTCCAAACGCAGTCAATCCATACAAAATCAATGGACCGCCACACACATTCGGAAAAATTCCGTGCGGAATTCCGAACGGAAAGCTTGCGAATGTGTGTGGCGGTCCATAGATTTTGTATGGATTGACTGCGTTCGATTTTCCGATTCGGGATTCCGAACGGAAAAATTCCGAATGTATGTGGCCGGCCTAAATGTACGAAAGGTAATACAAGATCACGAAACGTGAACAGAGTAGTGTTTTCCACACGTTCTTAAACACATTACGCCCGTTTAAATGCAAGCAAATGTTCAGAGAAGCCACTGTGGTATTTTAAGTGTTACTTGTAATCGTACAGCAGACAAACAATCCGAGTATGGTGAACTATTAGAGCAATAAATTGTCAAAACGTGACACGATACTGACCTTGTTGAAAATCCCGATCGCGTCCACAAGAATTGCTGCACTGTTGATAGTCTGTGGTGTCAAAACAGTTTTTTTTTTTATTTCCAGTTGAGTTGTGATTTCGCGAGCGTTCTTTCGCGGGTTTTGCAGCTGTTTAGAGGCGCGACCGGCGCGGCGCGTCGTCGCGAACTGAAGCGAGTTCGGTAGCAGTGTTGCCAATGTGAGGATAAAAAATAGGATTTATAAATCAGGAGCTGAGAGTACCTGAGGTGGTGTGTTATATTATGTGCAATACACACAAGCCAATTGATTCCTGACCCACCTTTTAGCCTATTCACTGTTAACGTCATAATCATAGTGACATTGCATTGCTGTATAAAGGATTACTTACACACATACATCACGCCTGTATTCCCAAGTAGGGTTAGCAGAGCACAGGAAACGCTACATAGACAAAACCACGACTATTTCACGTTTCGTGGCCACTTCCAGCTTATTTTTTTAGGCTTTCAGTTGGTAGTGACAGGTTGCTAGCCTGTCGTCTAAAATGTACCTTAACCTATTTCCTTGGTCGTTCTTACGGCATCCACGAAAGAAATGGAGAGATGTTATTCTAAATCCGACACCACACGGAAGGAAAACTTTATTACGCTTATCGTGGCGTTTAGCTGAGCGGTGAGTCAGAAATCAAGCTTGTTGGTTGGTTCGACTGTTCTTTTCATTCTAATTGGACAACTTTCAAAGATAGATCGAGAACCGCTCACGCTGTAGGGGACCAAATTCACCTCTTTCAAATAATGGAAGTTGTTTTTAGACAAGGTAGGTACTAGTGAAATCGTTCAGAAATAACCCTCACAATAACCCTAAATCTACTAATTACACTACTAGTAACTAACAGTAACGGAATATCCTTGACAACTACCTCATGCTTATTAGAAACAGGCGCACGTGTTGACTAAAGTAAGTTGCGGTCAGTTTGTGCTAGCCTTTAAAATTGTCTAACAGTTACAAAACAAATTTAATCTACTGATTAAATTTATTCCAATATGTAGTTACATTTTCAAATAAATCAGTAAAAAAAACTCTCTTTGCTGCGAAAAATTACAAAAAATTATTAGAAACTCCGCAATACCTAAGAAATTCAAAACGCTTGGCAACACTACGCGTCAGGTGGACAGCGCATGCGCGAGTCGCAAGGTCGAACCAGCGAGGCTATAAACATTATAGCACCACTCACACCGTCTAACAACTCGCGCGATAACGCGTCTTCCGTCCTTCTCTAACCCTACTTCTTAAACAAGGACACAAGACTGTGGAACATGAAGAATTTATAATGAAGCTGGATCGTAATAATCGAGTTGATGGGTTTATACATTGCGATGCGATTAAGGAGTAGACGTGCTGAAAAATGGCCGGCTGTCATTTTAGCTTCCACATTACTCTGTGGCGCCACTGTGCACAAAGTTTTGTGTTATTCTTTAGTTGCAACTATTTTTAATGTGAAGGCTAACTGAATCTTAATTTTATCGGAAATTCAGAAAATGCGGATTAATCCTATAATAACATAAATAACTAAATATTCACTCAATGCCTCGACAATTAACATTTTCATATGAATGAATACCTAAGTAACTAGGTATGTAATAGAACATACTAAACAAATTACAAGGCTTTTCAGCAAACAGCATATAATATAACATTTGAGAACATGTGAATTTGTATTGTATTGTATTGTATGACTCTTTATTGTACACAAAAACACTTACAAAAAAACAATTAGAACGATAACAGCCTTATGCACAAAGGCAAACTTATCCCCGAGGGGGATCTCTTCCAGTTAACCTTCGGGTGATTGACAGGATATCTTGATAGAGTAGACATACATACAAAAAAAGAGAAGTAAACGAGATAAACCTAAAACTACTTAATCCAAACAAACATATATAAATAAATATATCCAATACATAAACATTTTTTGCCACAGAAAAGTCAGTAATTGAACTGTTTATTATTTTCAGTACAAACTTAACATGATTTTTATAAAGTTTTATTTTACATTACATACAATACATCATGCCTGTATGTACTCCCCAATGGGATAAGCAGAGCACACGAAACGCTACACAGACACAGACAAAACCATTACCAAATCAACCAAAGTTTTATTTTGTTTAGTCTACTAAACTTTTGCCGCCTAAGTACGGCATGGCAATCATAATAAATAACGGTCACATAATGAATGTGTTGGGAGGGGAAGACCTAGACGGACGTTCCGTGACCAAATCGCGGACGTTTTACAAACAGGTCAGGTCAAGAGTACCCGAAATCGACGAGCATGTATGAAGAGACTAATTAATGTGGATGAAGCAAAAGAAGTATGCCAGGATCGTAGCAAGTGGAACAAAGTGGTCTCTGCCTACCCCTGTGGGAAAGAGGCGTGACTGTATGTATGTATGTATGTATTATCAAACACTTTCCAAAAATCTAAATGCAATACTGGTACAGATCGTTCAGCAACATAAAAAAAATAACTCCCTTGCGGCGGTATGGCGGCTATTTGGAACCCTCCGAAAAGTATTGCATGGTGATATCCATTAATGCCTACTCGACGATGATCACATCACACCTGTGCATTGTGCAAGAATTAACTTGGTACAAATAGTTGATTTTTTTTATGTGATCGCCTCAGTACGGCATCAGTTTTTCAATTTAGGGGTTTCACGACCCCTAAAGGGGTTTAACGCCTCTGCAAGCTGGTCGTGGTGGGGTTTCAAAAATAAAATAAGAAAAATCAACTAGTATGCATTGTTGTACCGGAAAGTGAAGGGGTCGATAAAAAAAACCGATGTAAATAGTTGTCATTATAAGAAACGCAATAATGATACCTAGTCAAATAATTGTCTATAAAAATCTTTATAGTAACTATAACTATAACTATTTAGTTAAGTATCAATAAAATGCCGTGAAGTGAAGGTCAGTTGGTGAAACCATAATCCACGGGAAAATTACCAGCTGGAAACATTTGGACTATTTGACATTGCCACTGCCACTGAATAATTTTAATCTTCGAAAATTAATCCTGGATTAAGTACCTAATGTAAAATGAAAAAATAATAATAATCAAACCCCACTAAAAAGGTTGACGAAATCTGGAATTTGAGTGACGATTTATTGAAAGACAACCATTTAAACAACGAAAACTTTATTTAAAGAAAACAAAACAACAAAACGATTAACATATCTGTCTATACAAAGATCAACTTGATAAAAAATAACTCTGAAAGTTCTCTTAAATTAACCTAAAATAAATAAAAAAGGTATATTCATGAATTCATGATTTGAAACATTTTCTCTGGGATTTAGAAACCCACGTTTCTCAAAGTAAATAAATACTTCAAGTTTAAGTAATACCCAAATGAAATAGACTCACTCAACTGTAGAGGATTTTTACATTATGACAAAGTTCCACACCTATTACAGTTCAACAAATATGCATGTCGGTGGTGGAACCTGCTTCTTACTTAATACCATATAAACACATTTGCTTCCAATTGTAACAATAATCCACCACCAAAACGAATAAATAAGTAATCGGAAGATTGTTCATATCTATACTTAAAAAGATCAAGAAAAGAGATTCTTCCTAACATTTACGGATTCAGGATAAACTCTACTCTTATCGTAAATACATAACGCTCTTATTGGACTAGCAGTTTTACCCTCCAACATCTATTCATTCTATTCTATTACATGGCTTCAGATGAATAAACACTGGAGTAGAACTTCAGAAATTCGTCGTTTATTGAACATAACGTAAAAATACTTTATGTAAGTACTTAGATATATTTTGAAACTAACTAGTAATAGTAACACATTTTAAAATCACATGGTTTTTCACTTTTGAACTAATTTAATTTAATTACTAGCAATTTTAACAACTTCTTGCTGGATTTTTAAATAAATAATAACGCTTAGTCTATAAAAACAGTATCAATAGTCTTCTTTGATTAGGACTTTTATGATTTCAGACTTAATTATCTCTCTTACAAATATAAACATTTGAGTAAGTAAATAAATTGTCTTTTACTCTTAATCAGTAACAAAACCAATTAACTCGCCTTCGCATCTCAAAAAACATAATAAATAAAAAAATAACGGCAACATAGCCAAAAAAACGTGATAATCACTTCACACTCCTTTCATGTAAAAATAAATAAACAAAAAGTAATCGTAAACACGTTAACGGTTAACAAACGTTATCAAAACGTCAGTACCACATTATCCTGTGCCCTTTTGAGTTGGCTAACATATCAAAGAGCAAAATGAGAGGATGGCACCTACACAATTTTCCGTAAAGTGTTACCATATTTCTATGTAACTAAATACAGCTTTGTCTGAACATCTCCTGTCATTTGCAAAAATGTGAATGGGAACATTTTTTTTAATTAAAAAAAACGCCGCCTACCAGTGTTAAATGTCATACCCGACAATTTGGCTAAAATCTCCCAATTTCCGGCTAATACACATAGCAACACTGCACTAAGAAATACTTTAGCATCTTCTCCAGCCAGCTTACTTTGGATAAGGACACAACTTCTTAGCAGGCGGTATGTCCACATTGTGCACTATAGAACAATGCTTCTTCAACTCAGTATACTTCCTGAACTTCGAATCGCACATCAGGCAATCCACGATCATCTTCCTGACGTTATGTATCGACCACTCATGGTCCCACTTCTCTTTCAAAGTCTTGAAGTAGTTGCAACAGAATCTGCATTTGAACTTGTTGAGAGTGTTCGCGTGAGCGCATTTGATGTGTTTGTTGAGCATAGATTCGAAATGAAACAACTTATGGCAGAATTGGCAAGGGATCGGGTCGTTCTTGTTGTGGTATTCCATATGCTGTATGAGCATCCTCTTTGAGTTGAATTTGCGGTGGCACAAGTCGCATTGGAGGTAGGTTGTTCCGTGGATCTTTTTGTGTTTGGAGAAGTTGCTGGAGTCGCTGAAGGATTTGTCGCAAAAGGTGCACTTGTATATGGTTAGTTTGGCGTGCTCGCGGAGGTGGGCTTTGTACCTGTAATAGGTATTGGGAAGTAAATACAGGGCGTAAGAGATTCCCTTGTGATAATTCACTAGGGTATAAGTATAACGGCATAGCAGTCGAATAATCCAAATAACATAGGGCTTTTTAAACTCCGAAACGTCGCAGCTCAAAGTTGTTGAATAAAAGCTAATACTGAGACAAAAGTCCACATCGGCATAGCTAATAAAGGCCATTTGATTCCAGATTGTTCTGTGTCCAATAAGAATAACGCTTAGGTTAAGGTTTTTTTTAAAGAAAAGTATTTAAAAACACATATTTAAGCTCCAGTGCTACTTATGTATCACCAAGTCTGTTCACCAAAAAAAAGGTGCCCAGATAACAGCGTACACTAAGAACTAGGTTACCTGTCCACTTTGGTGAAGGTCTCAGCCTGGCAGACCTCGCACTGTATGTTGAGGGTCCCATTCCGGCTGACCGGTATCTTGTCCAGGGTGCTCTTGATGATGTGCTCGATGAGGTGCCGCTTCAGGTCTCCGATGCGGTCAAACACTTTCAGGCAAACGTCACACACCTGCAATGGAATGCCGTGAAGGTGGAAGAAAGCAGCGAGGGGGGTGAAGCATAGCTTGAAGCAGTTGTTCCCAAAGTAAAGCCGGCTTAGCACAGCAAGGCGCTAGTAAAGTATAGTTCATATAGAATTGGCACAAACAAAAAAATCTGATAAAAAAAAACCTATGTTCTAAATTCAAAAGTGACAATTACAATTTGTCGACAATATTTCGATGTTTTAATTGTGGGTATTTTGTAGACCTTGCTCAATTTATTTGAAAGTTTTCTGTAATGGAACTCAAAGTGAGAAAACTGATGGCGAACAAATTCACGGAAAATCCTTCATGATCTGGATCAAAGGTAGCTAAGGCACTGAATCTTCATAAAAGTTCAATTTGTAGGGTTATAAAACGGTACAAGGATGCCTTGTCCTTCGATAGGAAGGCACAGGTCAAACGTGAATCTGGTACCAACGATACAGAACTGAAGAAAAACGTGTTGAGAACTATTTAAAAAACCCAGGCCTCTCTGATTAGGACTGACCCGTAAGTTCAAGAAATGTCGCAGTACTGTGAGACGTGTTCGTCTTCGAGCGGGCTACAAGAGCTATCGAGCTATTAAAAAGCCAAATCGTACCATGAAGCACAACGTACTAGCTAAAAATCGAGCTCGATTGTTGTACGACAAAGTTTTGACCAAATTCAAAGGGTGCTTTTTGATGGACGATGAAACATGTGAAACTTGATTTCAAACAACTACCTGGCTCAAAATTTTACTTGGCTGATGCGAGGGGAAATGTTGACGAAAAATACAAGTTCATAAATATGGAGAAATTTGCAAAAAAACATATGATTTGGCAAGGAATCTGTAGCTGTGGTCTTAAAACCAAGGCCTTCGTGACATCTGGAACTATGACGTTGGATGTTTATATGAAAGAGTGTCTGCAAAAACGTGTTCTGCCCTTCATTCGTTACCACCGGCTTCCTGTTAAATTTTAGCCAGATTTAGCTAGCTGCCACTACTCCAGGAAGGTATTAAAGTGGTACGAAAATAATAACGTGGATTATGTTCCCCGCAATATGAATCCGCCAAATTGCTCCCAGTTTCGCCCAATCGAGAATTATTGGGCAATTATGAAAAGCAAGTCAAAGAAGAGTGGTAAAATGGTCAAAGACCTTAATTCATTGCGACCCACGTGGAATTAACACATCAAAAATATTGACAAAAACACTGTTCAGAAGATGATAGGAACCATTAAGAGAAGAGTTCGCTGCTATATTAATAACGAAGAAAATGTATTTATTTTTAGTACTCGATGTAAAGTAAAATACAAATTCTTTAATACCTATTTCCCTAAATTTAGTTTTATTGAATAGATAAAAAAATGTAGCCAATACATTAGGTACCAATTCTATATGAACTATACTTTAGACATACACGCGAGATAGACCTGTCACTGTCTAATTAGAGACTGTAATCTATCTAATCTACGGCTAGAGCGTGTTGCCGTGCTAAGTTTACACGTTAACACTCAGGGTCCACGACAGATTCGTCGGGGTCTACGCTGGTGTGAAAAAAAAGAAACTTGATAGAAATGTAGCAGCAGGGGGTCCATCGAAACCAGTAGAAGTTTAAAAGGGGTTTGTAAGAAAAACTTGGGAGCATAAGGTTTAAAGCGTCCGTCACACGCAGAGCTTTCGGGCGCGATCTTTGCGAACCTTTGGCTCGAAGTCACAGCCACATGTAGCCAATAGTAGGTACTACGTAGTGTAGGGAAGGTCCAATCCCGATCATATTTAGGCGTAAGAGTATTGTTATCTCTTTCTACCGTTACCTGCATTTTCAGTTTCGCCGGCATAGCGTGCCTAAACTGCCGAGTAGACCTCCCCTGTTACCGCGTGCGCTTCGCTCGGCCACAAAGCTACTACCAAAGTACAAACCTTTTTGTATTTTGGTAGTAGCTTCCAAATAGCAATAACTGCCGGCTATATTTAATATAGCTGAACATATAAAAATGCTTACCTTGTAATGTTCTTGAATATTCATATCAACTGGGGTTTACAGGCGCGTCTACTGGAGATACTAAAGGTAAAGTGTTCCTCCGAATTGTGCACTTCGCTAGATGGCGTTGTAAAGCTACTAAAGCAACATTTTCTCAGTAAAGTGGCCGGCAACAGTGTTGTTGTGGCCTTGCTTTCGCGTGCAAAGAAAAGTGAATATTGTTGCACGTTTACAAGCCTTAGAAATCTTAACTCCATAACAACGTCATCTAGTGAAGTTGATATTTCAATGGCTGTCAGTTTTTAAAAATCTCTAGATCTTTTATTTAAATATCAAAATCGAAAAAACATAAAACAAAAACAGCGTGGTACTTTCGCAATTTACTGCTTAGTAATGTATTGATTCCGGTGTTTTTGCTTGAAATTTTATCTATCAATTAATTTGAAAACACAAGATAACAAGAAAGTAACTTTCGAGATATGAGATAACTGGATGAACGAACTCTACGGTGCAAATTGAAGACATGAATGTTATTGTACGTTTTACGTTTAGTTGTATTTGAAGGTTGACATTGAGATAGTTTAAGGAAAACCAACTGCGCGTGAAATAAGCGTAAGAAATATAAAAAAAAATACAACCGAGAATAAATAGCCAAGAATAAAAATAAAGTCTTAAACGGGCAATCAAACCCAGTACCTTGAGATTCCATTTTTTTTAATTAGATTTTAGTATAAAGATAGCATGTGACGCGATTTTGTTTACTTTGGTTTCCGTAAAACATGCTTGCATTAATGCATATTAACTCCAAAATTAATATAACGGGCACTAAGCCAAATTAAAAGCTCGTTAAGAATCGTCCGTCGTTAACGACTGGACTAAAGTTAAAGTAGGTACCTACTTCAGGACTACGCTTAGTTATCAGGTTTTATATTTTCTGACTTCCTGTGTAGGTTTGTTCACAAATGAGGTAGGTCTTCAAGGTCATACATTGTAGATGAAAAACTTTCCGATTTAGTAACAGTGTAAGTTCACTGCCCTCACTTATGTGTTTACTTACACGGTTTCGGTGTTTTCATCGCACACCATTAGGTACAATTACATACTATTATTATGTATTTATTTAAAGGCAAGAAATACTAGTACTTTAAGTGGAATAAAAGTACATATTAATAGTAGTAAAACACCGAAACTGCCTGGATACGTAAGTGAGAGCAGTGACCGTACCGCACCGTATTATAATACTTAATTACACAAATCAGCACGTACCTTATTACACTTCCTGTACTGCCTCGTCTTCCCTTTCGACCCAAAAATCTCATTCGACATCACTTTAGCGATCACCGAATCCGCCCGCCTAATGTCCTCATCCAAGATCTTCTCCGAACGGCCCCGCTGCACCTCATGCTTCTGCAAATTGATAATGTCGGACTCGTTGGAATCTTCTAGAACATCCTCGTCTAGAGAAGGCAGCGTGTCAGCGTCGCTCAAACTTTTGTGCAGCTGCAGGTGTTCCCTTAAATCAGCTCGTTTATTAGTCTTAAATTCGCAAAGATCACACAAGAAAATGCAATGGACTTTCGCGGCATGAGCTCTCAAAGCGTCCAATTTGGAATAGGTTTTTGAGCAGTACACGCACCCGTGCCTGCGACTGTGGATCTTGTAGTGAGCGCGCAGGGTGAATTTTGAAGCGAAGACTTTGTGGCACTTGCTGCACTCTAGTTCAGGGTCGCCGTGGCTCATGCAGTGCTGCTCAAACTTTTTCTGGGATTTTATGTGCTTCCCGCATTCAGTGCAGAGGAATTTTATCTCGCCTATGGACCGCCCGTCGAAGTTTCTTGGGCTGATGTGATCTCCGACCATGTGTTGTCGGAATTCTATGATCTGGTCGAATATCTGCTTGCATTTGTCGCATTGGTACTTCTTCTGGTTCGGGTTGGAGTAGTTTGGTTCTTCTGAAAGTTTTATGAAGATTAATAGAAGCACACGTTGCTGAAGATGGGAATACTGTTAGTCTGAAATGGGATTGGGAAGGCCACGTCAGTCCGATGGAACCCAACAGATGGGCTAAGCTAACCATGGGCTGGATACTACAAAATGGACTGCGACGGCATGGCAGACCCAAGATTAGTTGGACGCCTTTGGAAGCGCCTGGCTAAAGACCGCCTGGGATTAAGTCTAGCGGAAGATATGGGGGGCACCTTTACCGAGCATTGGGACACATCTACAGACTCATAACTCATAACATAATAAGACTATTTAAATGTCGTCGAGACCCCACCTCGCTCACGTTTCCCCTTTTCAACTTATTATATTAGAAGCTTTCATACTTTAATACTTTATACATTAACTTCTCGTAAAGTAACACATCAAAATTAGCCCATTGCTTCTAGACCATCGATGTCACAGTTGGGTAGTTACACAGACTCATAGAGCTGAACTTTCTTCAGGTGCCGTTAACGCATACCTATGTGCGTTAAATGCCTGCGAATATTTAAAAGCGGCACTGGGCGTAAGTCACGAAAACGAAATTATGCGTCAGTGGCAGTGAATGTGTTAAATAAATAATCTTGACCAACTTCACTTCTTAATAGTTAATCCCATTGCGTTTAACAATTATTTTAACATCCTTACTAATATTAGAAATCGGAAAGTGAGTTTGTTTGTTTGTTCCGCTTTCACGCTCACGCCGTAACTACTGAACCGATTGCTTTGAAATTTTGCAGACGTAAAGTTAGAAGTCCGGATTAAATAATAGGGTACTTTTTATCCCGGAAAAAAATTATGTTCCCGAGGGAATGTTCGCTTTATACCGCAATATAACCGAATTCCACGCGGGCGAAGCCGCGGGCGGAAAGCTAGTCAACTATAGTGTCTATAGTTCTCGACATCAAACTTGCCAATATTTTATTAAGTGGGAGGAAGTTCGCGTCTTTTTTACCTGAAAAAAAGCGATGCCCAAACTTACCCCTACTACGAAAAACGTTGCTGTTTATGCCGGTAACTATACCTACCTAACTACCTACTAGCAGGCACACATTGCTGAGGGAAACTTTTCTTTAGGTAGGTAAAGTAGACTGAGATACCCTATGCTATGCATTTAATTTAATAATTATAAAAAAAACACAAATTGATAATAGTTATGTCTCATGTTGTCAAAGTCACTCTGTTGCAGTTTTTTTTTGGGATTAGAATTTTAACTCACAAGATTTTTTTTTCTCTGGAATTAAAGAAAATTCTTGTTGTTTGACAGAAGTAATTACTGAGGAAGAGTTGATACCCCTATCCTGGGACCTTACCACATTAACATTAGCAAAAGCAAGTGAGTATAAAACTGTTAAATTAATATCTACTTTTATTGTACTAAGGTATTCTTTAAAAAAATTAAGTTGAAATATGGTCAGTGAAAAACAAGCTGGTTAAATGTTAATTAATAATCTAATTAGAATGTGAGTAAGTAGTGTAGTTACTGTACAAAAAAAATTGTATGACAATTTTTTTTAAGAAAAGGTGTTGAAGCACAGAGGCAGAGTTCTTAAGGGAAAGAGATTTAAATTTGTAATTTCCTGCTATAAGTACACAAAATAAAATTAAAAACATTAACTCACCATATACCACTTGAGACTGGACTTCCTCCTTCACCGAGCATACAAGAAAAGGATCATTCATAGCAATCTTCTGTATAGTCTGTCCATAGTGGGAATCGTGACCAAGGAACAGTATAGTCTTCCGTTGCTTCGTTGACGACTGGATGTCAGAGGACATCAACTGTTTCAACGCACCATTCTCACTTGGCAAACCAATATACTTCTTCTCTTCCCTAACCCGATTCTCCTTCTCATTAAGAATTTCTTCCGGTAAATTGGATAGAAACACTCCACACTCAAATTCATCTTCTTCATACAAGTTAAAATTGGGTTCTGTAGCTACCTGCTGAGCACTAGAATCACTAACTTGAACTTTCCGGAACTTCTTATGCTCAAACTCATCCGTATTTGGGTATGTAATAGGCTCCTTGTAGCTATACACATTCTGAGTTATGTATGTATTGTGCTGCTCAACAGTAATATGGTTTGTTCTCGTATTGTGGTAGATAGAATAATGCTCAGGATTTTCTGTATCATAATGGTTGTATACATACGGACTCCTTGCCGGGTCTATCCAAACCTGGGACTGGTTTAAGGCATCTATCTGGTTTCCAGATTCATCAACCAACACAGAAATAAGGTCACTATCATTGTATTCTGTTGAAATCTCCTTTGGAGGGTTTGGATTTGAAATTGGTACTTGGTTTTGACATACATTCATAGCATAACTGTCAATCAGCTTTACATTGCAAAATCCGGTGTAAAGACATGTCTCTTTCCCTTCCGTGTCGGGAGAAGAGATGTTTAGCTCAATAAACACGTTGTCTGAAACACCACAGTTGGTTTCCAAAGTGGTGCATTTTTTTGGTAAAATAAGTACAGGGTAACCTTCGGAATTCATAGTGACGGGTCCAAGATCGGTGACTGCGGGTGTACCTAGTAAATGGAAATAAAATTACAGCCTAAACTACCGCGATTCACAAATTTTCCGGAATGTCGGTGCTTTAAATTGTTTTTAATGCGATTATTGTAGAAAATGTAAGGTAAATCGAACTTACCACGTGCTGCGGCCATGTCCCCTGCGATGCGGTAGGTGGAAAAGAAAAGCGGGATTCAAAATCCGAACAGAACTGCAGTGAATCATGTCTACCCGCATATTTCGCGTTTTGGTTTGAACGTCTAACAATTACAGATGGCAACTAACATAACTTTTAAAGTCTATTGTTTACTTTTTTTTTATTAACTGAATTCGGCGCTTTTTAAAGTTATCTTTTGTTTTGTTTTACTCTATTTCGATTTCAAAATTAATATTTTCGTTACTTGATGGAACACGTATTTAAACACGACAAAGTTATAATAGTTACAAAAAATACTCAAATCTCAACTATATTGCAATGTAATAAGTACTGTTTTGATCGTAATGATGACTGACCCATCTTGGACTTTTGACAACTGATTTTCGTTTAGGAATCTCTAACGTCAAGTGGCGAAAAATTAGATTCGATTCTACCGTAATCGAATCGATTTTGATTAAAGTGACAAAAAACACGTTATTTCCGTATTTGTTTTTATTGTTTTATTTCATAAATACTACAAGTTTGAGGCGTATCGTAATTGTAAATCAAGGGCGATAATATTTGACCTAAAACAAAAAAAGATGAGTCAATTAAATGTATTAATTATCGGGTTGAGACAACAAGGGATTAAATTGCGAGGCAATTTTGAAGGTCGAGTGGAAGTAATCAGTCAATTAAGGTAAACAGATTAATGCATTTCATTTTACGTATAAATACTGTGCGAATGTTAATTAATCATCAGAGTAATATTTACTAACAATAAACAATCATGGTTTACAAAGTTGTAATAGTGGTCTTAGGACTTTTGGGATATTCTTTAGGTGAGTTGTTGACATGAAATAAAATAAATTAGAGTTAGTTTGCTCGCTCATTTTCTCACAAATTTACATTTGTGAGAAATTTACAGTGTTTCGACTTATTCAAAGTTCATTAACAAAACAAGCAAAACCTGAAGTTTCGTGAGGTGGATGGAGGTGGGATCTCTGCAAATTAAATTTAAATGTTGCCTGTTCTAAAAGTGGCTACGAAACGTGAAATGGTCATGATTTTGTCCAATGCTGTGCTTCCCAATTTGAGTAATTCTAATTATTTTATGATCCCAATATTTTTTTAAACCTAATGTCACTTAATCAGTAGTTGGTCACTCGTACCTACTAGGTACTCTACAGTCCCCGGCATTCAACGCGGATTGCTTTTACTTGAAAAAGTCTTACGTGAACTTGTGTTGTCTTCATTCAAATCTGGAACCAACAGAAAACAACATTTGTCTCCCGTAGGTATCTTTATTTTTTTACCGTGTGGCATCGGAACAGAATAAAACTTCTCTCCATTTCTTCCGTGGATGTCGCAAAAGGCGGCTAAGGAAATAGGTTTGGTATAATTGGTATGGGCGACAGGCTGGCAACCTGACACTATTGTAGCTCTTTCCATCTGTTTCTAAAACCAAAATATGCTAGAAATGGCTGCGAAGCGGGAAATAGTCGTAATCATGTGTTTACCAACCCCATTTGGGAACATAGACGTGGTTATAATATTTGTACATGTATATTATTTAATTACAGCCGTTCCTCTGAACCTGACCTATAATCCTGAGGACTTCTACCCCTCAAGCCGCATAATCGGCGGTGCTGAGGCTCCTGAAGGCCACTCCCCTCACATGGTGGCACTCCTGGTGGGCGACCAGGTACCCAGCCTGATGTGTGGCGGGTCGCTCATCGCCAGCGACGTGGTGATGACTGCTGCGCACTGCATTGAACCTATGAGGAGCTGGACGGGAGGACTGCTGACGTAAGTACCTTTGATTCTTGGTTTTGTACTCCTGGGAAGGTACTTTAGGATAGTTTCCACTTAGGGAAGAATATCCTAAGAGTGAGTGAGTATAGGTACTCAGGTAGATATCAGAAGGCTTGAAT
>BHDV01001545.1:69073-88036 GCA_005406045.1 Adoxophyes honmai
CAAAATTATCACAAGGTTGACATTGTCACTGTCACAATATTATGGCGAGGGGAAATCGACCTTGTTGTTTCATGAGGTTCAAACGAATATCGATCTTAAGGGGGTAGACCAATTTCTTGGTCGACTGTACCAAATTATAACGTTAACTTATCTATTACTTAATTTAATTAAAATTAAATAAAAAGTGTAAAATAAAGTAACTCTAATAGGAAACAACATTTTATAAAAGTTAGTTACATATTAACAGAAAGACGGAAAAAAATCAAAATTATTTTGTTTGTAAAAACCCACGACGGTAAAAACGTAAGATATCGAAAAAGGATGAAATAATAAAAATAGTCCCCGACTTCACCACTTTGTACTGAAAGAAAGTACATACATACAACCAAAGAACATCCGTATATGGCAAAAAAATAAAATATACTACTTGTTTACACATTAATGCGTCTTCATTTGTTTATATTATCTGTAATCTGTTTGTACAGAACCCTCAGTGCGTGAGTCCGACTCACACTTGGCCGGTTTTTTAGTATGTTACACGAATTGTTTCCATCCTTTCTCACCGTATACACCTTTCCTGAACTTCAACGAACATTTAAAAAATAGATTTGGCCAAATCGGCTCGTGCGTTCTGGAGTTATAGCGTCAGGGAGGAAAACCCGACTTATTTTTATATAGTTGAATATCCCGTTTTTTAAATGAACTACGTATTTATTAACACAAAAAAATACAAATTATTACAAACTAAAACAAATACAATCAACTATCTATAAATACAAAAGTTGTCCCAAATCGCTGCCAGGCGGCAGTGTGCCCAGAAGACTGGCAGCATTGCCATGCTGAATGGCGAAGCCAATCCCGTTTTAAGTAATAATTGTTGTGGTTGTAACATCTCTACGGGGGTGAATCAAAAAGTCCTTACAACTGGCTGTTTATAAAAAGTTTTTAGATGAAGTTTTTTTATTATTTTGAACTGTCATTATTACGTTATAATGAGAGTTCAAAATAATAAACGGTTTGCTGAATATCCAAAAAATATTTACTATCTACGTCGGCACTAGTGCTGTGCCCTATTCCATCGTCGCTTTCTGGGTTCCCGAGTTTAAAAGAGGCAGATCTAGCTGCGAAGACGACCCCCGCTCTCGCCGGCCAACGCGAAAACCGTTGAAAAAATTGAGAAAATGGTTTTGGACGACCGGCGACTAACATTTAAATACATAGCAGAGACTCTAAAGATTTCGTTTGGTAACATACGAGGGGTGATCCAAAAGTAATGATAATCAGTATCAAAGACACATAAAATGTTTAGTAAAATAAATTATTTTTTTACGTAATCTCATTCCAAGTCTACACACTTAGACCATCGTTTCTCTAGACCACGAATTCCTAAAAAAAATTTTTTTTTCGTGACCCTCTAAAAATTCCTTCACATCGGCCATTACCTCGCTATCATTCAAAAATTTGTTGCTTCTATGATCTTTATTCAGCCGTGGAAAGAGATAGTAGTCGCTGGTGGATAGGTGATGATAGGTCTGACGAATATGAGTGGTGTTTCAGGAATTCGAACCCTGATTCACGGATGGCAGCCATCGCAACGTTTACCTCGCCGCTTTTCTTTGATTGTCTCTCTCAATCTACTTATTTGGTTAGCGTAGTAAGAGCCCGTAATAGTGGTTCCATTTTCCAGGTATTCGATCATTATGACTCCCTCAGTATCCCAAAATAACAAGCCATGACCTTACCACGAAACTTGCTACCTTGAATTTCTACGGTGTAGTGGAAGATGTTCGCTTCGCAATTCCAATACATCTTGATACGTGTCTTTTCGTTACTCTTGTGTTCAATTTCAAAGATTTCGCTTTTTTCCACAAGCAGCGATTAAAGTGATAGTAACAGCCTCTGAATACTATGTTAGGAAAGGTTTGCTTAAAGGCATTTATATCAGCTAGTTCAAAATCTAATGTAATTTTAGTTGGGTTTCAATCACAAATCTGCTTTCGCCTTTGTACTTCGATGTGTCCGAAGAACAAAGTTCGATGTGACTTTCGAACGAAAATAAGATGATAATTGCCTAATTTTGAAATACAAGTCACGCTCTACACGTATGTATGAGTTTTAAAAATTTTAGTACCTTACTTGGTTCCGGATATATAAATTCGAACAACGTCCGTTCTACCGATCACTCCATAAAATAAAGTTCGATATTCAGTTGAGACCCTGCGAGGCGAGAGAGCGGCACGCGCGCGCTACCTTTGTTGCATGGAAACTGGTTAAAGTGGTAAAACGAATGTAAAACTTTTTCCTATTCGTATTTAAACGGTTTTATTCAATTATGAGGTGAAATACTTAAATTCATTAATTTACAGTAATATGTTAACACAGTGGGACGATTTTCAGTGACTCATACAAAATATTTTAGCGTATCATGACAATGTAGGACGTTATTCCGTGAAATAATACGTTATTTCTCAGGTCTTATGTTGACTCGGAACTTTTTATTGGGAAAAAATGTCAGTTGAGAGTCTCAATTTTAATTTTCTCAGACATTCACATTATACATACATACTAATATGACATGAAAATAAGACTTGGGGGTGATGCCGCCAAAGTTGTGTACAGATTTCTTTCCAAGTAATGATGTCTTTTGTGTTTTTTTGAATTGATGTTGTGTTGCTTTTTATATTTTAATTGTTTTTTTTTACGTGGCTGGCATGGTCAACCTTGGCCAATTTGACATAGGACTTGTAACTTATCAGACATTTACATAAAACAAAGTCTGTTGTTACGAAAAGACATCAGTGATTCCATTTTAAAACGTACCATGTTAAAATCGGACCCGCTATTTTCAAAAATAATACATTTATTAAAAATACTGACTTAGATCAGTGTAAAATCGATTCAATTTGAATAACAAGATACCCATAGCGGAAAATCCTGTTTTTTACTATCGGCGCTATAGACGTTTATAACTACTGGTTGTACTGAAAATCAACTGTCTTGTTCTTCGGATAGGTCGACTTGTATTGTGTTCTGTGCTAGTTAATTTGTCATGTTTATTTTGTACAATAAAGAGTTACATACATACATACATGCTTTTTAATCAACTTGAGTAACAATTTGTACGTTGATGTTTTCTTGTTTGGTAAAAGAGCATAAAATATAAGAGTAATTGTGTGATTTTTATCATTAAAGCCGTGTATTTAATTGTATACCTACAATTGATGGAACCCTTTTGGGCAACTCTTAAAAGTGTCATCGGCAAAAAGTAAGTAACATTTTTAATTTTCGTTTTCATATCATTATTACAAAAAACAATCATTCGTAATTCTTTACTTTCGTCAATATTATCACAAAGTAGCATTTTTTCGAATTTCTTTGGCACT
Organism: Adoxophyes honmai; assembly: GCA_005406045.1. NCBI lineage: Eukaryota > Metazoa > Arthropoda > Insecta > Lepidoptera > Tortricidae > Adoxophyes > Adoxophyes honmai. The sequence continues at coordinate 72,457 of BHDV01001545.1, forward strand.
GTTACGTCAAGTGCACGTGAAAAGCGTAATTTCTTGGCACTTAATTTATTTTTATTTTTTCCAGCATATAAGCCTGTTTTCACGTTGTTAAACTTTGATATTTGAGCTACAAACGCAAATCCATCATTATTGAGGTCACGAATCATGTCATAATATTGTTTTGGGATTGACTCAAAATTGCAGCTAGTTTTCCGCTTGAGATCATCAAGTTTTTTTTTTTTTCATATTTATATTATTACTGCTGTTGCCCATAAACCCCAGTGCGTGTGTGCTATGATTCACAACTTCGTTACGACAATTTAAGGTATCATTGCCCTTGCATCCTTTTGTTGTGAAATATTTCCAGAATGAGTTCTTACTAACGTAAATCTTTTTTCGGTGATATTGACGATCATTGTACAGCAATGACACTCCGCCCCTTTTCATACTAATGAATACAATATCACTTCTTGTGGGATAGGTACACGTTTGAAGTAGACATTGTGCCCGGGATGCAATGGCGTGATCAATGATTTATCAATCACTCATAGTCGCTTGTAATCGCAATAAATACTAGATAACCTTATGTGCATCACTGAATCTTATGACGAGTATACAGGGTTACTGGTAACTCGACGTATTCTTGGTAGGACTTGATAGAGGAGCTAAAATGCAATATTTTTAAACCATCATATGTATGGCCGAAAATTAACGGTTCTTGAGTTATTGATTTTTTAATATTTTTTTGAATTTCCCAAAATTTTACATTTAAACTTTTTTTTTAAATTTGGCCGTCTGTTGCGGTATTTTTTTTTTTTTGAATTATTAAACTATTGTCAAATTAAAACAAGTACAAAAACCCTAACAAAACAAATAAAAATCTTCGAAATCAGCGAAAACATTTTTTATGTTTTATTAAATCTGTGGTTGTTGTTACTAAACTATTGCTCTAGTCGAAAAAAATAATATGACATCAAGTGTACAAATTGTTAGAAAAACATCTACGTTTCATCAGCTTTCTGAAAAGGTCCATAATAATCTTTAAGAACTTTTCACAAAACTGCCTTAAATGAACAATTTCGTTTGTAAGTCATCACAAAATAGTATGGAAACTGACACAGCGCAGCCAGCGGAACGTTTGCACAACTGCCGCGGTCAACACATCTCCACACAATTCCCATAAGGAAACTCGAAGACGAATCAGGAAGAAACAAGTAAATGATGGAAATGTAGAGGAACTTGATTTGAATCCTAGAGACAAATTCCGCATTGAGACTTTCAATGTAATAATTGACACACTTAATGCTCAAATGCAAAGAAGAGGCGATGTACCTATACCACGAAGTTTCACAAAAGTTTTCATTTCTTGCGGATCTAAATAAGTCATGTTCAGAATATGAAAAAGATATCCAATTATTCTTAGAATCTTACCCAGAAGACTTTAATGAAAACTTCCTCGGCGAATTTAATCATTTTCACAAATATGTTCGAATAAAATATGAATTTTCAAAGGTCACACTCATTCCGATCTATATGAAATGATTATTAAAGATAAAGTAAAGTGCGTTGTCCCAAATATAGAAGTGGCGTTTAGAATCTTTCACAGCTTAATGATTACTAACTGCTCTGCTGAACGATCCTTCTCACAACTGAAAAGATTAAAAAACCCGCAAAGAACAAAAATCCGTCCTGACAAGCTTAATTCTTTAGCATTAATGTGTATTGAGGCAGACATACTTCGTCAGATAAATTTCGACGATGTAATCTCAGAGTTTGCTCTAATTAAGGCAAGGAAAAAAATGTTTTAAGTTTTAAATTATACCTATTACACTTTCTATTATGATGAACTTTCATTTTATACTTTCTGCCTTCCATTACATTCCTTCCATTTCCATTTAAGCAATAGAGGGCCTACACAGGCTCTGTGCTTAGGGCCTCGGATACTCTTAATCCCCCACTGCATATGTATGACGAACAGATGACAAATCTGTCAAATAAACATTCATATTTTTGAATTACACCGTTAAACTTTTGTCTATAGCTATTTCTAAAAAGTCTGTTTGATTTTAGGATTCTCTAGATGTCACGTGATGTCTAGCTGTGAATTGAGAAATGAAAGTCTTATTTGGTAACCAGTTGTAAACATAGACATTTAATTCCTTTCCGATAACTGGTTGCGAAACTCCCCTTTTATCTACGACAGTTATGGTTCAGGATTTTATATCAGGATAGAATTTATTTTTGGGCAACTAGTTGCGTAACAAGATTATTTCTTATTTTTCAAAAACTGGTTGCGAAACTTGGTTGTTAAAACAGCCGGAGGGATCTCATCTCTCCAAACTTTGCAAAAATTACATGGATAACTAAGTTAGCAATAGGATGTTCTGTCAAAAGTAATCAAAACTATTTCGCTATAAATTATTTAGCATCTATCAACAATTACAGTCAGAAACTAAAAACTTAGTTTCTTCCTGACAGTTTTGCTTATTTATTGTTAATAGAATAAACTAGAGAAACGATATTTCTGAGTGCAATTTAAGTTTAATCTTATCATGGGCTTTTTTAAAATCGGATATTTAACCTGTTATGATAACAAAATGTCACGTATAGACAAATCGTATCGTTGCGTTGAGAGGAGAAGGTGCTTCAATTCAGGACATATCAAATGAATTTGGTATTTTATGGAAGACGGCGAAGTTGTGGATAAAGCGATGGGAAGAGGAAAGTAGAGTAGTAAACCATATACACTGGCACGCCAAGGAAAACAACTACTGCACAATATGGTCTTCTGGTACACGATGTACAGTATCACCGTTTTGTCACCACTTCGACATATGCTATTCGCTATGGTTTGTCCAGACACACTGTTCGCCGTCAACCGCCGATCGCCGATGTCGCGTTCCGGCCAAGAAACCAATACTGAGCGACAGGCACAAAAGATTGCGTTTGAATTTCGCTAATAAATATTTAAATTATGATTTAAGGTAATTGCCATGGATGAGAAAGTGTTTACCTCTGCAAAAGATGGCCACCTCTATTTATGGAGAGAAAAAGGTACACGATATGACGAAAGAAATTATTATTCCTAATCGCGGAAGCGGAAGAATATCAGTTAGATACTGGGGCTCGATGTCAGCTAGCGGACGTGGCGAACTGATGGAAGTATCTGGCAGAAATTGCCGCCAAAATCACCTGACTTGAACCCCATAGATAATCTATGAGGTTTGATGATACAGGCTTGGGATTCATCGGAAGTTAGGTCCAATAGTACATTGAGAAACTAGGGAAGTAAATGGAACTTTTCTAACGAGAGTCTGTTAGAAGCCCGACGCCCCAGGCGGAGGGCTTTTATGACTCGAATTTGAAATTTCCTTTACTGCCCGTGTTACACACAATGATTTTCATCACATTTGCGAGGAAAAACTAAAAATTAAAGAAAATGGATGACATCACGTCACCGCACCGCGCAATTCCGCTTGCACTGTCACTGATGTAGTGCGTTTAGGTCTATCGTCAATTTTTTTTATCATATACCACAAACAAAAACTATGTTTCGTACAGAATGCGAATGGTCATACAGCCAGATTCTGCCAAAAAGGTTCAAACAAATTTACAAAAAATGCATATTAAAAACGCGTTGACATGTTATATTATGTACAGTCAAGGACTTTAATTCATGAGCCACCATGGAATCAATTCACAGTAAACGTCATAGTGACATCCTATTAATGATCAAGGAAAATCGTAATGATTTTTTCTTTGAAAAGGTTCTATGGTGGCTCATGAATTAAAGTCCTTGACCGTACATCCAAAGGATTAAATTAATACAGTTTCATAATGCATACATTAATTTTGCATTTTGGCCCTTAAGTTTTAATAGCAGAATTTTTATTTTTACTTTTGTAACCTCCTTAGTCTGAACTAACGTAACCTATACTAACTTTTGCAATTTTTAAAACTAACCTTTCTTCCCTTAGGATGTAATGATAACTCCCGCGGTTACTAAATCTAAAATATAATATAGTTCTTGTCATGGAAAAATGGACGACTGGAGGTGGGGGGGGGGGTCAGGTTTACTAATTACAATTACTATATTACGTTTTACTATTACTTATTTTTATTTTACAACCTAGTGATGAGAACAACGTGTCCTTAACAAAGCATAGTCTCATTTAATTATGACATTTTATCTTTCCGCCCGGTGTACAGGGAACAAAGATGGAATACCTTTTTTGCTATTACTGACCTGCACCTATTGCGATCAGCACATTTTGCCATCTGCACATTTTGCGATCTGCACTTTTTGCGATCTGCTCCACTTCTACACATCATGCTATGCTTCCAAGTTTTATGAATGACGCGTGGCTAGACATAAATATAGTAGGTGAAATGTGTGATGATACCGCAGCTTTCAAGAAATTCTGTACATATTTTGAAAAACATTGGGTACCTACCATTCTTCGAAATTTGAGCGTGGCTAACGATAACCAGCGAACAACGAATCCCGTGGAATGGTGGCACAGCCGACTCAACAAAAAGGTTCCCGCGAGGCCGAATCTGCTGTTTTTAATAGATATTTTGAAGAAAGAATGGCGGCATTATGACATTCATATCAAAAGAACAGTACCGATGAATGGAAGGAGAAGATTACGCGATATTCGCTTCAACGAGTATTTGAATCTTCTTTGCCCACAACGTTGATAAATCGCGCCTTGAAAATTTGTGATCCTCGGTTTGTTGATCGTGAACTGGGTCACGTGAAGCGTGTCTTGGAGAGCAATGGGTACAACTGGAGGCAGTGCAACCGTGTTGTGAACGTGTCGGCTCGTCAGCGACCACAAGAGGCTGATAGGTTGCCAGTGTATTTGCCTTATATAAAAGGGGTAACGGATAGAATCGGGCACTTGTTACGCCGTAGATATAGCATCAAGTCGATATTCCGCCCTCATAAGCAGTTGAGACAGTGGATGCGTTCACCAAAGGATAAGGAGCCCCTGAGTGGTCCCGGGGTATACATGATTCCGTGTTCTTGTGGCAAAAATTAAATCGGAGAGACTGGACGCAAAGTTTCCACGAGGTTATCGGAACACATACGCAGCATGAAGAAATAAGATGATAGGGGGTCAGCCATTGCCGAAAACTCAATGAACTCTGATTCGACGCACTATATCCGTTTTGACAAGGTTTCCGTACTAGCAAGGGAGAAATTCTACATTCAACGAAAAGTACGTGAAGCTATAGAGATTAGTAGACGTCCAAATTTTAATCGAGATAGTTGTTGGTCGGTGCCTCCGAGTTGGAAGACGGTTTTGAATTTTCGTACTGCGTCAACAGCGAGTGTGGAGGTGCCTTTACAAAGTGATGTAGTTAGTGTTGTGTGCTACTCCATTTTTGACAATATAATAAATGACGATAATAACGAGGGTAGTCGTGTGCCGGTGTTAGTTTCGTCGAGCACGAGCAGTCGCGCGAAGAGAGCCGAGGCGCGCAGTTCGATACAAATTTAATAAAAAAAAATTTTGCTCTAATGTCATTATTCACGGAGAAAACAGGGGACTACGTTTGTATGGAGAAGTGACGCGACTCCTATCCTCTTAAGATTCAGGAGCACCAAGCAAGCAGCGAGAAAATTCGGCGCTTGTCAATATATCGAACCGCGATTAGAAAGGGATTCGACAGTACCGTTAGCACAATTGTACTTAATAAATGATTAAATTTAATTATAAACCAATTTTTGATATCTCCATAAGTGCTATGGAGATAATAGAATTAATAGCTGAATATGATTTGCATATTTAAACTCTATTCTCGGTAAATACTGTCATTATTTTAATAAAAAATTACAATATCATATCTGACAAATCTGTCACTAACCACATTATTTCACTTTGTCAAATTGCCGTAACTGTTCAAAAATACATAAATAAAAAAATATTTAAAATACTTTAAAATGGTACAGGTTTAATAAAGTAGCTCTATTTGATCTGAAGTATTATCTCTGAATGCTATCGGAAATCAATAGAAAACGCTACATAATTTGATATTTTTTCCATGCTTTAGAAATTCATTGTACCAAAATAACAATTTGCTTTATCTGCATACTCTACCGCTGACAATGTCATATCATGCATTTAGTTCAAAAATGACATATTATGAGCTCAATCCCTTCCTAAACGCGGTTTGATAATACTACGCGTGAAAGCTTCTTTACTCATCCTAAATACATCCCTTTCACTTTCGGCCACTGCAGGATATTTAACCAACAGATTTCAAAGGAAGGGTTGCTTTCTGTCAGTGGTTCCTGAGAAATCTCGAAACCAATATTTTGTAGTTAGATGAATCGACCTTTTCATGCGTGTCGATCATTTTAATGTCCTTAGAGCTGCAGTAAATCCACTTCTCACCAGAAGAAACGCTTTTCAAGTGCGTTTCTCGGTAAAGGTGCGTGCAGGTAAATAGGTACATAATATATGTATTATTAATGGAACAGTAAATTGACGCCATTTCATCCCTATCGCATGGCCTCCACACAGTCTAGATCTCACTCCGTTGGATTTTTATCTTTGAGAGCGACGGCAAACAGATTGTTTATGCAGAAGAGTCCAATACGATAGAACAACTTTGCAACAAACATGCGATGCATTTAATGAAATACGGACATTTTAACAGAATAAAAAACGATCACAGGCGTCGAGCGGAGCTGACAAGAGCAAAACGGGGCTCATTTTGAACACTTGTTAAATTATACTTAATACTTAATTCGTGTTTTATGTTTTAGGTACGCATGCAGTTGCTCTTTTGTGTTTTATTTGTTTATTAAATTGTACAGTTGTACAATTTCCCGCCTTAGCGACGCGATGGCCCGTGACGTCGTCATGTTCATGGAGGATGACCATATATGCCTTCGGCCCCGTGGCTCCCCTGCTGAATCCCCAGGGGGAGAAATCAGGAATCTTTAATACCGGCGTCTCCTGTTGCTAGGGGAGACATCAGTACTGGGTGTTGAATTATATTTGAAGTACTCGTGTATCCGGGGTGCCAATAATGACTTGCACCATTTAAAAAATAAAACGATATTTTGAAGTCTCTGATGTTTTACAATGGCAGTAAATCCGTACCAATATATAAATGTGAAAGTGTGTTTGTTTGTTTGTTTGTTTGTTTGTTTGTCCGTCTTTCACAGCTAAACGGAGCGATGGATTGACGTGATTTTTTAGGTAGAGATAGTTTAGGGCACGGAGAGTGACATAGGCTACTTTTTATCCTGGAAAAAATTGATGTTCCCGAGGGAAAACAAAAATATAGTTTGCTTGATAGATCGATATCGATCGATGATAGATCGATATCGATCGATGATAGATCGATAGATGATAGATCGATGGCGCCGTGTGTCGTTTGAAACGAGAAGTTTTCTTATAGTTGTGCTTTATACCGCAATATAACCGAGTTCCACGCGGGCGGAGCCGCGGGCGGAAAGCTAGTTTATAATAGTTGTTTTCAAGATGTGTGGCGGAATTACAGTAGCCCATGCAATTATGTAGCCTCTTTTTCTAGTCTAAATCGAGCCCTGCAGTCAGAACTCAAGTCCTCATATATCTTATAGTCCTTATTCAATTGTAGTCCTTTGACAAGAAGACTCGAGGCCATAGATTTATATCGAAATAGATGACTCAAGTGTATGTACTTCGCATGCCAAAATGGAGCCAAAAGGGAGAGCAATGCTCCTCCTTTGACGCGATTTCATTTAGTTTTATACCACTTAACTGCCTAGAGACAAGATAACTTGAATAAGGCGGCATCATCTTTGAATGGGTTTCACTCGGACTGTCAATTCCCATCGCTAAAGCGCTCATGTGACGATACCTACTATTGAGAAAAAGTGACACTCTTGGTATTCATACAAATGCAGGAACTCGCGGTATCTATTTCGATATAAGTCTGCGCTCGAGGCCTATAATGAAGACACACTTTAGAAGTTTATTTACAAACCAAAGATAAAAATGACAGAATGATGTCATATTTCAGAAAAGGTTAGAAGGCTCAAAAGAAGTAGGTATTAGGTACATGATATACCTTCTTCCTCTTCACTCTCACTATAGTCTTTTACAAACTTCAAAAGCAAGTGACATTGACATCTAGAGTATCTTATTGAATTAAACTCAATCGATTAGCAAGAAATGGATATTACAAACTACATTTTCCACAAAATAAACGTCAAAAAGGAAAAAACACTATAATCTCGTTATTTTTCAAATAGTTAAAAACATTAGGTAATAAAAAAATTAAAGCTCACTATCCAAGTAGAATCGACGTCGATGGTCGACGTCTTTTATGCAATTGTTTGTAATATTTGGTACCTAATCTGATAAGCACTGAAGAAGCGATAAACACCGTAACTCTAGTGTATGCTTTGCTTCTGAATAAAAAGCAAGCTTAAATTATTGTTATCTATGATTAAAGCTGAAATACCTGGCAATCGAAAAAAAGCCTTCGTTTAGACTAAGAGGTTGCATCAAGAAACGCCATCAAACATATTTTTCGCGATATCGAAATCAAGGGCTATTTTTACCACTTATATAGAAACTTGAATAAAAAGGCAACTTTGTACGCCGTGTTAGTCTGTGCACTGGACTCGAACTTTTACCTGAAAACCAGATAAACGATGGATGGCATTATATCAAATCTGAAAGTTCTGTGAACGGCCACAAAAAAGAATTCAATAAATGTATGTTTGACCAATGGATAAAATGCCGCTAAAGTAAGATGTGCTAAAAAGCAATTAGTAAACCACATCTAAAAAGCAACCTGTGTTTTATAAATGAACACCGCAGGATTTTAGTGAAATCGACGTGATTCGTTACAAGTCGTTAAAATCGTCACGGCAAAAATATCAAAAATATGCATGCGAAAGGGAAACATGAATGTAGGAATGAGTGCGTGTGTGCGTGCGTGGGACGTAAGAGATGTATGAAATAGACGACCACGAGAGAAAGGGATAAAAGATACGAAAGAAAGGAGGAGGGATGGTATTTATTAAGGATAGTTGTCAGTGACGGTTGAAGATTGAAAGTGTTATCCAAGGAGAAAAGTCTTATTTATTTAATATCCCGGTCCTACATTTTGGGGGCTCGTCCGGGATATAATTAAGACTTCTACGACGTACGACGGCAAAAAGACGACGACAAAGACGACGGCCAACGGATTTGCTGTTCGCAATACCAAGACGAAGGAAAACGCCACGACGATGACTATGGGGAACATGAGCCGGCAATCCAATTCAGAAAATCCGGAGCACGAGCCTAATGGACGCGGCATGCTGCATATGACGGCGGATTTAGTACCCGCATTCAGCGGGCGAGATATAATTATATACGTATGCAATTACCAGATGGATCGAAGACCTAGAAGACCACGCCGAAATATTCGGATGGACCCCGTTGCAGCAACTGCTGGTGGCAAGGCGTGCGCTGACGGGGACCGCTGCATTGTGGTTACACGCGGAGCGTCCGCATAAATCATGGACGGAGTTAAAAACGGCCCTCACGAATGAGTTCAACGATACCTTAGACGCTAAAACGGTGCACGAAATGATGAGCGCTAGGAAGAAGCGTCGGAATAAGTCTTGCTTAGACTATAATTATGTTCATCATGAAAGAACTAGGAAGACGGGGAAAATGGCGGATTACGTGGCGATTAAATACTTAATAGACGGTATTGTGGACAGAGAGCAAAACAAAATAATGCTGTACGGCATATCAAGCTATAGTGATTTAAAAGAAAAGCTAAAAATCTACGAAACATTTAAGGAAAAACTTCAAATTAAAAGCGAAATGCAACAGCCACGTAATACGTCAAACTCCTATATACAAGCACGAAGCCAAACTATTACAAGAAGATGCTACAATTTCGGCGAAAATAGACATATTTCAGCGGAATGCCCTCATAAGCATAAAGGTGCAAAGTGTTTTGGTTGCAATGGCTTTGGTCATCTTGCCTCGCAGTGTCAAGTGCAACCGAGATCGAGCGGCGTATGGAATGACATTGCAACATCGAGTCGAAGAATGCAAGATGGCGGTAGGATGCGTTCAAATTCCACATCAGCGGCAATTATTCGGGAAAAACGGTCTGCAACAACCCTCTACAGCGATTGCACAGGCGAAACGAAACGCATCCTCACAAGTGCCTTAAAGGGCGACACTAGCGAAGAGCAAGATGGCGGCGCAGGATATGTCCGTGACACAGACGTCACTGAGATTGACTTTTTCAACGTAAATACAAATACCGCAGAGTTGTTATGTATGAAGAAGCCGATCAAAGTGGAAATTGGCGAAAAAACTTTTGATGCACTGATCGATTCCGGAAGTGATATTTGTGTGATGTCGAACGAGTGTTGTCGTGCTTTGGGATCACCCGGATCACCTCATTGTGCGAGATCGGACATTATTATGACGGGATGGGGTGCTGTGAAGGTTAGTGCAGACGTAGAAGAGCTGAGAACAAATCACAAATTCAAGATGAAACCAGTAGTAGGTACATATAGCAGGAAACGAAAACAGAGCCATTCAAACTGTTACAAGTCGAAAATTGGATAGCCTGCTCCTGCAGCAGCAGTGTTGAGTGTTGGTACGAGTTCTGTTCTGAATGTGTGTCTTGTGTGATTATCATTGACATGTTGTTGACATTGTTGTGGATATTGTTGTGTTGTTGACATTTGTGTACTGATGTGGATATGTTATTGTTTATATTTGGCATATTAAACAGTGTTTAGAGTTAGGATTCTGTTAAAACCATGTGGATTCTGTTGTGATCAAAGGTCACAAATGATATGGTTCTCAAAATTTTAAATATTGTTTAGTAGATAATAGTTGAATGGTCAAGCAATTATTAATGATTTGTTAAAGTAACTATAACACACATTATTTTGTATATGGGTGGTGGGTTCATTATAGTTATTAGTTAAGTGTACTTTGTTTATTGTTATTTGTTACTAAGTCTGAGGACAGACTTATTGTAGGATGGCCGAATGTAGGAATGAGTGCGTGTAAAGGGACGTAAGAGATGTATGAAAGAGACGACCACGAGAGAAAGGTACAAAAGATACGAAAGAAAGGAGTTGTCAGTTAGTGACGGTTGAAGATTAAAAGTGTTATCCAAGGAGAAAAGTCTTATTTATTTAATATCCCGGTCCTACATGTATGTAGGTATATCAAAAGCAAAAATAATCTTACGAAAAATAAATGACAATGACGCTGCCTTAAATGACAAAAAATAAATTTGCGTTGATAGAAATGATGGAACAATAGGAAAGATGGACCTATGGCCTTTTTTCAAATATGCCCCAATTACATCGGTGGAGGTTGAAAGGTCTTTTTCAATTTTGAAATGGATATTTAAAAGCAGACGTTCCAGCATGATTCCTAAAAATTTAGAGCAGATGGTAATCAATAATCATTAATTTTGAAAGCAATTACTTATAAGGAAATGCACATACCAAATGCTAAGTATTAAATTACCTAAATTAATAGCACCTCCCCCTTTCTTCCCGTGGGTGTCGTAAGAGTCGACTCTGGGAAAGGGTTCGTGTATTGTGGGCGACGGGCTAGCAACCTGTCACTGCAATATCACGTTTAACCATCTGGTTACCCTGAAATTGCTAAACGTGGCACTGGATTTTTGAATTTATGTGTTCTGCCTACCTTTTTTGGGAATACAGGCGTGAGAATATGTATGTATGTATGTATGGGAAATATCGTATAAAACTTTTATGAAACAAAAAATATTATTACTTCGTCTCACATGGCGTTCAGTTTCAATAAAAACCTTAAATCAACTTTTTCTCGAAATGATGTTTTTGCAATTACTGCATTCTTCACTACGAGGGCAGAGTAGTGGATAGTTTGGCATCCTATCATGAACTGCCTACGGAATTGGCGTTTGATAAGGCAGCATCGCATAAAATATTGAGCTTGCGATGGTCGAACGTCACTGATGATTTTCGTTTTGAAGTCTCAGCCTCCAATGACGGACGTTCCATACTGTCTTCCACTGCACGCTTATGGGATATTATGGGTTTTGTGGCTCCAACAGTGCTTTATGCCAACCTGTTAATCATCAAACAGCTGTGACAGTAGAAAATGGATTGGGATGATAAACCACCGCTGTATATTGAAAAATTATGGAAGCAATTTTGTGCAGACTTACTAGTCTTGAATCTTTTACGAATTCCACGGTTTCTGGGAGTGAAACAGGACTGCGTAGCCACATTACTAGGGTTCTCGGATGCAAGTGAAGGGGCTTACGGTGCGGTAGTATATCTGCATGTTAATGTTGCCAGCGAAACAAAGGTGACCTTAGTTTGCGCTAAGTCAAAAGTAGCGCCAGTCAAAACGCAATCTAGTGCGCGACTAGAACTCTGTGGGGCCTTGTTACTAGAGTGCAAGGTATAAAATGAACTTTTGTTGCAAATCGGGTAGTCGGTAAGGGGAAATCATTTATTATACTGAACATATTGACCAGCAGACAGAGTAGTATATCCAGGAGATTCTCACTGGCATTGGCAACACTATCTGATTTGTCACTAAGCCGCGATGGCTAATTGGCTGCTTCATACGAGTCCTAACGTATTTTTTTCTGTTATCGGGATCCTTTGCTTGTTACTACCGTCGCTTTCTATTCTTGTTGTAGTTTTGTTATTGTTGGTGTTGTGAAATGCCGAAAAGACTGCGTAAAACTGTACTCAACAGTGAAACGTAGGAGTTTGTGGTGCGCTTGCGGGATTATTTTGCTCGCGAACTACAAAATGGTGGACCTTTGTTGCCAATTGACAACGTATGCGACCGTGTTGCTGATACTCTGGGGATCGGAAAGGCTACCGTTTCCCGAATTACAAAGGAGAAGTTCGGCGAATCCTCGATGGAGGAGAACATGCTCTCATCTCCAAAGAACAAGAAACATAATAGGAATAGGGCACACCCCGTAACCAATCCCGATGACTTCGATGTGGCTGCGATATGGAATCACATTTATGCCTACTACGTACGGGGTGAACTGGCAACTTGCAAAAAGTTATTGGCGTCGCTGAAATCTGCTCATTTATTTAAAGGCGGTATCACTTCTCTCAGAGTCATAATAAAAAAAATGTGGATTTCGGTGCGGGAAGTGTGACAAAAGGAAAGTATTGATAAAGCGAACTGACGTAGCATTGATTAAGTGTGAATTTCTACGAAAAATTAAGAACGTCGAGAACTGGGACAAAGTGGTTTATTTGGACGAAACTAAGCTCAACCCCAATCACACAGTCCCCAAAGCATAAACAGACGATACAGAAAAATTCTGTACCAAAACACCGGAAGGCAAGGGCCAGCGTTTGATTATTTGCCATGCAGGCACAGCGAAAGGTTTTGTCCCTAATTGCTTGTGGGCCTTCAAATCAGTAAAAACGACTGATTATCACGAAGAAATGAATTTTGAAAATTTCAAGAAATGGTTCACAAAACTTTAAGACAATTTACATGAGCCTCATCATATTTTAATGGGCAATGCCCCATATATCATTCCGTGCAAGTAAATAAAGCACCAACCAGCAACAACAATAAAGGTGAAATCCTAGAGTGGTTGCAACGCAATGCTGTAGCAGCTAACATTCAAATGCTGAAAAGTGATATGATCAGACTGCAGAAACTGCAAACAAAGAAAACATATTTCTTGGATGAAATGGCAAAATCAAAAGGTGATTCGGCTACCATCCTACCACTGCCAATATAATGCTATCGAGTTGATTTGGGCGCAAGTTTGGGTGCAAAAGGTGGGAAATTTGTATTTATTTTAACATTTATTATGTACACTTTTACTCCAATCTCATTCTTTGACTTTGCATCATATTATTTATCAATATAAATAAAAAAAGGAATTGCTGTTCGTTAGTCTCGCCAAGTCTAGGGTGAACCAATTTAGCTAATTTTAGTCTTGAAATATTTCTGAAAGTCCAGGGAAGATTGAAACGGTGAAGAAATGTTTAAATCTCGCGAAAAAAAATTTTGCCGAAGCGGAACGAAGTTTGCCGTGCCAGTTAGTATCTAAATAAATATTGTTTCAGGTTCTATAGCTAGGCTTAATACCACTCCGCCATTCACAGCAAATAAATCGACGGTCCCCCCTACGTAAATCAAAATTTACGTTTTTTTTTTTCGTGTAGTCTATTTCTTTCAACCTATATTTTACAGCCATAAAAACAGAAAAAAGGTTTTCTTATTTTTTAGCTGATATTTGGGTCTTAAAACATTGAAAATTAATAGCATTTCCGTAGTAGACTAACGTAAGTAACACTTTCAATAATATACGTCGCACGCGAAGCGGTCAGCTGGCAAGAAAAGACTAATTAGCTCACAAGGCTTTACAGTTAATCTATAATTTTGGTTCTAATAACACGTAATAATGATGCAAAACAAATTTAATGCATCAAGATCAATATAAATATTGTCCATTTAAGGTTTTAATAATTCATTATTCAGTATTTATTTATTTATATTATTATGTATTCCCGTGTGGTGCCGGCTTAGAATAGCACCTCCCCCTTTCTTCCCGTGGGTGTCGTAAGAGTCGACTCTGGGAAAGGGTTGGTGTATTGTGGGCGATGGGCTAGCAACCTGTCACCACAATATCACGTTTGACCATCTGGTTACCCTCAAGTTGCTAAACGTGGCACTGAATTTTTTTGAATTCATGTGCTCTGCCTACCCCTCTTGGGAATACAGGCGTGAGAATATGTATGTATGTATGTATTTAAGTAAATAATTTCGATTTTCGTACCAGTTTCGATTTTGTACATTGGAATTCACGATTGTAGTAGTATCGAAATTACCAGTTTCATTGTTGTACGTTGGAATTTACTTTTGACTTTTTATTGAAACTGGCATATTCGATTTTATACCTCGTTAATTACGATTCGGCTTACATCGAAACTACCACTTTCAAGGTTTTACGCCGACGTTGTCGTTTCTTTTTTCCAACTTTCGATAAATTTCTTTTTACTTTTTTGTTAAAATTTTAATGTTAGTCACCTTGATATAGAAAATAATATGGCAGTATTGATAAACATGACAAACAATAGTCAGTTACTATCTTAAATGTCAGTAAAATATCGTTTTATATTCTTCGCTGCCCACACTTCGTACATAATTTGGTGATTTGGTAATTTGGTGAAAAACCACGTCCTATTACTATTCAGTTGACGAAAAATTATCTAATAACTATCTATTTAGCTATGCTAAATTGATGGAGCGATGGATTGACGTGATTTTTTAGGTAGAGATAGTTTAGGGCATGGAGAGTCTACATAGTCTACATTTTGTCTCTTCAAAACCCCCCATTTCCCTAAAGTGTTTTCAATGTAGAAAGTTATAAAATTGGTATGTGTGCTATCTCTTCTGGGATACCCCGAATTTAACGCGAGCGGAGCCGCGGGCAAAAGCTAGTACAATATAAAGCTGTGATTTTCAAAGTGAGGGTCCACGGGAGACTCGACTAAGGTCCACGTTGGACGTGATTAAACCTAATATCTACGCGTACGAAGTCGCGGGCAAAAGCTAGTATATATATATAT
>BHDV01001545.1:91973-114449 GCA_005406045.1 Adoxophyes honmai
ACAGATCTATTTATAGTACTAACAAATATTGGTTTACCCACATTATTATTAATTTTTGCACAATACAAGACGAATAAACCAACAGGAACTACTCTAAATCTTTTAGTTAGCTCATTTTGCTGAAATGAAACATTCCTTCATTTTTAGAAAGAAACAAAACTGCATTAAAAGATTTTTAAAACTTTTGCTTGTCTCATTTGGTTTTACACTTAGATGAGTACGAGATATCCATGAAATTGAATACCTTTTTACCAATTTTACACTATCCATGGCGATTACGGAAGTATTACTAGTCATACTCGTGTGTATCCAATGATTTATGCTCTTTTGCCGAATAAAAGTACTTCAACATAGGTACATAAAAATGTTACAATTAATAAAATTGCAGTTACCTATGTGGAACCCTCACAAATTTTCGTCTGATTTTGAAGTGGCATTAATAAATGCAGTTAAGAAAATATTTCCTCAAATTATTCACAAAGGTTCCTCAAATTATTCTACCATTTCACACAAGCTCTTACGAAAAAAGCTAAAAAAAATAAAAACAAAAAAGTGAACAAATTATTACAAAGCAAATCTAAGCAAAGTATTACCTTTACTCCCGGAGGATGGGATTGTATAAAAGAAGAAATTTGAAACCCCGGCATTGATTCCGTGCACTTACGACAATTTTGCAACTAAGTATATGGAAAAGTACTGGTTGAAAAAAGGATACAGTAAAATCTGGTGTTGTTTAATAGTAAAAAAAACGGGAACGATTTATGCTTTTGTCAAGAATATACAAGAAAATACATACATACATTCTTAAGAGGGGTAGGCAGAACACATGAATTCGAAAATCCAGTGCCACATTTAGCAATTTCAGGGTTACCAGACGGTTAAACGTGATATTGTAGTGACAGGTTGCCAGCCCATCTCCCACAGTACACTAACCCTATACAAGAAAATGCTACTGCATAATTATGATCTGTATGTTTTGCAACTGGAGCAAGGCAAATAACCAAAAATAACTCGAAAAAAAGAAGTGTTAATAGAGACATATATGTATTTATTGAACTCAACCAAATTAATATTTTAGTGTATAATTTGTCAGTTGGTTATTTCTTAAAAAAAATTAAGAACGACGAACAACTAACTCACAGATCAAGTTGCGAGCAGAAAGCTAGTGATTAATGAAACAAAAAATATCTAAGCATGTATTTATCGTTTAACTAGTTAAGTACAGTCAAGTGCAAAAATAAACTGCATAAAGAGCATTCGGATTTTTTTTTTATTTTTTTTTCTCAATGTCCTTATTTTGTTCTCAATATACTCGTATACATACAAACATACATAACCGTCACACCTTATTCCCTGCGGGGTAGGCATAGACAACAGAGCGCCATTCGCTTCTATACATACTTCTTTCGCTTCACTAACATTCATCACTCTCGTCATACACGCTCGACGGTTTCAGGTACTCTTAATTTGGCCTCCCTTTAGCACATCGCCGATCTGATCGATATACGTTCTTCGAGGGCGCCCTCGACCGACTAGCCCCAACACACTTCCCTTGTCAATTTGCTTACATACCCTTGCTTCATCCATTCCCTCCACATGCCCAAACCAACGCAGCATACCTTTCTCTACCCTTGTTACAATACTCTCTTTCAAACCACACTTCTCTCTAATCACGCTATTACGCACCCTATCAGTAAGTTTGATACCACTCATGCTTCGCAAAGAACGCATCTCAACCGCATTCAATCTACTTTCGTGTCTCTTCTGCCACACCCAACTCTCGCTACCATACATCAAAGTAGGCACTAGCACACGGTTGTGAATAGCCAGACGAGCATTCTTAGAAATGTCCTGACGACTCACATCTGAGTGAAGTACTCCATTCATTCTATTTCTATTCATTATATATCTTAATTATATTGTGTATTTCGTTATATACACTTTCCAGATCCTCCACTGCTACGTCTTTTAGATTTTCTTTAAGCCAAAGATACATTAGGGGATAAATGTGCCGTGACATATGTCGTGTAAAGAGGTATGTCAGGATCGTAGCGAGTGGAACAAAGTAGTCTCCCTGCCTACCCCTGTGGGAAAGAGGCGTGACGTTATGTATGTATGTATGGTCTATTCTTTTAGATATTTAAACACCATACCTTACGTGATTTTTAACTTTGTCGGGTTTGTTTATCTTTTTCTAAGTACCTAAAAGAATAGACCATAGGATGTAGTGTCAATTTTTATCAAAACGAGTTAACTCTTCCACCGAATCTGAGAGCACATCACGCAACACGAGTTAACTCGTCATCCGGAACGAAAGGGTTGAATATCGGAAAATCATGAAATACGTGTTTATTTATTTTAATTTAAGACTACATTTTTAAAGTTGCAAGCTGAAATACCCTTTTTTTCATACAATGTTTAACCCCACTTTTTACCCCTTTAGGGAGTGAATTTTGCGAAATCTCTTCTTAGTGCATCTATACGTCACAAAAGGAAACCACGGTCCAAATATCCCGTTTCTAGCTTCAGTAGTTTTGCTTCGGCGTTGATGAATCTGTCAGTCAGTCAGGACATGACTGTATTACTTTATATAAATAGATATTTAGCAGAGGTAGACGTTTGATATGAATATGTACCATTAGTTCCGTATGGTACTTCCGGGACATTTCCTTCAAAATGAATATTCTATTAGTTCCATATG
Source organism: Adoxophyes honmai (assembly GCA_005406045.1). NCBI lineage: Eukaryota > Metazoa > Arthropoda > Insecta > Lepidoptera > Tortricidae > Adoxophyes > Adoxophyes honmai. Next base: position 94,675 of record BHDV01001545.1, read on the forward strand.
GAACTAAAAAATATGGAACTTCTGGGATATCCCCACAAATTTCATGATAGTTTCAAACACATTATAAGTACTTTAGAAACAATTACAAAATAAAAACTTTTCTGGCTTTTATCAAAAATGCATAAGCGGACATTGTGCAAATTCTGTGAGTACACCATCAGAAGCAAATTTAAAACAAAACTATTTGCCAATAACGTTTCAATAACGATACGATATAGGTAACTCCTATTAGGATGAGATGCAAGATAGATTACAGCAAAACATTGCGAATGTAATCGTGGGAGCTCTAAAGGAAAGTAACGCGAGCAGGCCGCATGTATTATCGCTTGTAAAGTTCTGGGCAGAACGAATAACTTCACAATTAGTGAATTAGTTGCTGAACAAACTATTCGAAAGTGTTAATTATCAGGACAGAGTGGGCTTATTCCTCACTGAGAGAGCTGCGTATATGCTAAAATCGGTATTCTTAAAGTCACCCTCAAGAGCGAGAGTATTAAAACAGCTTTACCCAGACATGCCACTACCACCAAGGCCCATTATTATGACGAGATGGAACACGTAGATTCAGGCCTGCTTATACTCCTCCTTGTCCTGTAGGACATACTTTTCTGAAATCACAAATGTAATTAATGAACTAAATGTACGAAATGCAGCCAAAGTTACAAGAGTAAAATTAGCTCTTTGCAAACCTAATGTGAGAGAAAACATGTTTCATAGTCATAGCAGAATACTGTAACATACGAGGGCGGTTTGATAAGTAACTTGGTTTGATATGATAAAAAACTTGTATAGGTGTTTTGTATATTTTATTTTTCTACGTCATCCCTTCGAAGTTCAACGCACTTATCCCAACTCTTTTGCAACATCTCGATGCCTTCACAGACATGGGTTTCTTCCAGGTCTTCGAAATATGCGTTTATTTCCAGTATCACCTCTTTATTAAACTGAAATTTTCGCCCCGACAGAATTTTTTGTGCTTTGGGAATAGGTGATAGTCTGAAGGAGCCAAATCAGGCGAAAAAGCTGGATGCGGAAGTATTTCATACCGTAAATCCGCCAATTTTTGTTCCAAAAGCCGACATTCGTGCACCGGAGCTTTATCATGGTGAAACATCACCTTTTTCTTGGCCAGCCCTGAACGTTTTTTAGCTATCGCTACCTTTAATTGGTCTAAAAGTGAAGGATAATATGCCCCAGTTATAGTTTTTCCCTATTCAAGATATTCAATTAAAATAATACCTGTCGCATCCCAAAACACCAATGCCATGACTTTTCCAGCTGATGGGACGCACTTCGCCTTCTTTGGAGCCGGCTCACCCCGCTCACCATGACTTATCCATTGTCTCGACTGTTGTTTTGTCTCCGGGATATAGTGGTGAATCAAGGTTTCATCCATGGTCACAAAAAGTCCAAGAAACTCTGCTGGATTTTTATTAAACATCAGCAAGTTTCCAGCAGATGTTTGCGTGCGAATACGCTCTTGTTCTGGAGTGAGCAACTGCGGCACCCATCTTGCACAAAGCTTTTTCATGTGCAATTCATTGTGCAAAATGAAATGCACCCACTCAGTCGAGATGATTGAGACTTCAGCTAACTCTCGTACTTTAATCGTCTGTCAATTAAAACTAAATCATGGATTTTATCAAGGACTTCTGGTAAAACAGCTGATTTTGGAGCACCAGGTCGAGGTGCGTCTTCAATGCTTGTCCTGCCACGCTTAAACTCATTTACCCAAAGTAAAACTGTTTCGTATAAAGGACAAGAGTCGCCCAACGTAGGAAAAATCATTTCATGAATTACTTTTGCTGTTTTACCTTTAAAAAAAAAGAATTGAATCACACCACGAATACCAATTTTCTTCATTTCACCGATCTACTCCGATTCTTTTTTTTCCAACAGCTGTCAAATCTAAAATTACCGGCAAAGATAACTTGGTGCCACAATTGCCACATATTAATTATATTTAGGAATCAAACTTTAAGAATAAATAGACAGTTACCGCAAACGCCATCTATTAGTAGCCGAAACAATTTACTTATCAAACCGCCCTCGTATTGGTTGACTTTAATAAGCAAATACAAAATTCGAAACTGAAATTGAGGGAGTCAATGCGTGTGATTAAAACTGTCACTATTAAAAAAAAATGTCTAACATTAAGTTACATTCCAAAGGAAAAAACATATATCGGAAACAAAAAACAATATTACAGAAAAACAAAGGACTACAAATCATGGAAAATATGGCTTGAGCGATCAAAAATAAATTGGTCTCTATGAATTATCTGAAAGAATGAACTTGTGGCGTTTTTTCAAATATATGCTCCTATTACTTCAGTAGAAGTGGAAAGATAATTTTCAATTTTGAAGTGGATTTTTACCAGCACGCTATCAATTTTGAATTGAAATATAATCAATGAATTACCTTTAGAAACCTCTTTCTACCTAAAGCTTTAGCCTATGTCAATGGCAGTTATTAACGGAAGAAAAACATTAGTCTGATCTATAAATATAAATTAAAAGCAATAAATCATTGTCACTGAACGTTCAGGATGGGTAAAAATCAGTCGGTTCCGAAATAATTACGAGACATTGCAATGGAGAGTATTGCCAAAATATTAGACTAAAATCTTCTTCAGTACTTAGATATATGTTCTCCTGACCGTTTTCGGTCACGGCGACTGCTTTAACTCCTTAGTTGGCGTTCGCGTGCTCTCGCGTGGCTAACGTAGCCGATCTTGTTGTTAAAGACCCGTGAGCACAACGGGCACGAGAGAACACCATCGCAATAATTGTAGCTGATCGCCGCTGGTGATCGGGCTTTCAGCTCATCTCTCTTTTCGTCAAGTTCTGCACGACGGCGGGATTCAAAGTCTCCAGTTTGTTTTTTGATCAAAGATCCACCCAGGGCGGTTGGTGGCCTGGACCTCCCAGTTCAGTGGCTCAATGTCGCAGTTTTTCATGTGGCGCTTAAGCACATCCTTATACCCGAGGAGTTGCCCGCCTTGCTTTCGCTTGCCTTCCTCTAACTCAAAGTAAAAGATGCGCTTAGCGACCCGACCCTTCGCCATCCTCGAAACGTGACCGCTCCAGCGCAACTGTCGTCGCATGAGGTAGACTTCGATTCCACCCACGTTGGCTCTCCGTAAAACTTCGGTGTTCCGGACTCGGTCGGACCAGCTGATCTTTAAGATCTTACGGAGGCATTTAAGATAGAATCGGTCTAATGTGAGAATGTGACGACGGTATACGGTCCACGTTTCAGAAGAATACAGGATGTTAGGTAAAACCACCGCCATGTATATGGAGACCTTAATAGCCAGCTTCAAGTCATGCGATCGGAAAACCTTGGCATCCAGCTTGCCGAATGCTTTTCTAATTTCGTTGGTGCTAATTTCTGCGGATTTCTTTGGCATCTTTTCTACAAAGAAATTAGGATTTGGATGAAATATCTGCTACTTGCTTTAGTGAGTTTCATGGGTTTTATAGTGTATTTCAGTAACATGTATATGTACATTGTTGTTATAGATTTGGAATAAAAATGGTGCGAAGATAAAAACTTCTTAAAAAACCAAAAACAAAAAAAACTCCTAGAACTGATTGCAGTAGGTAAGTAATAGTAGTCGACCACAGGATAAAATTAATAATAAAAAAATGGTTGCCTGTAAAGTCGGTTTTACGGGCGAAGATTTTACGTGACAACGTCTTTTTCTCGGTAGAATATTTATTGATTTAAGACGTTGTCACGTCAACTCCCAATCGTGACAGCTGTCCATGTCTGCGTTTGACGTCTCACATGATACCATAGAGGCTTCGCACTATCGAAGCGCCACCTCCTTAACACTGCGGGCCTCTCTCTCGTTCGGTGACGTCATCGTAACGTTACCGAGCGTTACACTTTTTCATAAGTGACTCCCAGCCGCAACCTAATTTAAGACGTTGTCACGTCAAAAACAAAAGCAGACCAAAGATGAAAAACTAGAAAAAAGGGAACTGCAGAACGAAAAAGCTTAGCAAAAATTCGACATGAACCGGTACATTATCCGTACTAATATATAAATGTGAAAATGTGTTTGTTTGTTTGTTTGTTTGTTTGTCCGTCTGTCGCGGCTAAACGGGGCGATGAATTGACGTGATTTTTTAGGTAAAGATAGTTTAGGGCATGGAGAGTGACATAAGCTACTTTTTGTCTGTTCAAAACCCCCCATTTCGAAATACTCGCTGTTTTATTTAATCGTAACGAAGTAAAACATAAAATAATTGAACTAAATCGAATTAAATTTATACATTTATAATTTTTACGGTGCATTTTTATGATTTCTTTGGCGTGATTTATGCATTTTTCTAATTTTACTGGCGTATTTTCTAATTTCTCTGGCCATGTTCTAATTTCTTTGGCAACCTAATTTTCAAAACGCTAAAACTTAAAAAGTCCTGATTTTATTTAAAACACAATAACATAGTTATACAAGGATTTAAGTCGTTTACAAGGTATGCTGGCCCGAGGCTGGAGTGACGCGTCCCGTAAGGGTTCGTGGCGTACGCAATCGTGCCTCGGTACCGCTCTGCTTTCAGAACAGGACATGGTGGCATGAAAACCTGCGTCAGCGCGTTGCCTTGGCCCTTGGATCAGTGATACATGTTTTTACTTAAATATCCTGCCTCCACATTAACTACACTGATTGTTTTTATGTAAACGTTTTACTTTTTTTTGTAATATATAATATATATATATATATATAATTTTTTTTTTAAATACTTTCTGCCAAGTTCCTTGCGGCATTCTTCTTGGCAATGATGGTCTTTCCGAAGCGCTGGTAAAATCAAAAATGACGTGTTAAAGTGCTCTTAGGAGCCTATTTGCATAAAAAAGTTTTCAATTTTGAATTTTGAATTTTGTATGTTATTTCATTTACTGCAAATATTGAAAAAAAATGCGCCAAAGAAATTAGGAAATTTGAGACGAAATCTGATATTCACCTTTATATTGTCCTGAATGTACGTGTCAAATGTAGTATGTAAATAAAGAAGACATTGTTGTTTTAATTTAAGAGGTCCTGTTCTGTAATATAAATTTGATTTGTTGTTTTTCGTTTTCTTGTGAACATATATTTTTCTTTAAATACATTGCCAGGAAAATGTTGTAATTACATAAATAAATATACAAAAAAGACCGGGCAAGAGCGAGTCGGGCACGCTTATAATAGGGTTCCGTGGCTAGCTAAAATTCATTTTGCGGTTGAAACCATACATTTTGTTCGATCGACTGTAACTACATAAACTGGTCGAGTTGTATAATAATTTTAAACAAAAAAAAAACCGACTTCAAATTTGGGCTATACTGAAAGCATTTGTCTAATAATGAGGGTGACCTTCCATCACCAGCAGGCCTCACTAATTACTGAAATTATAATTTCCAGTCTGCAGGTGCATTCAGTATTGAAAGAATTATCCTTTAACTCCTAAGCATTAAGGAGTTGACCTTCCATCATCAGCTCAGCCATATTTTTTTTACTGCCAGACGTAAATACTGGTGTAGCTTTGAAAAATGTACTAAAAACATTACCTGTGCCAATAAAATTTGAGGGTTGCCCTCGATTTCCCTCATATTCCATCACCAGATCAAGATAATAATATGCTGGCAATGGGACCACCTGGAAACTATACCCTTTCAAACGAAAAAAAAAAAATTCCAAATCGGTCCAGGCGAACACACATAAAAAAAAATAATGATGATAAAAAAAAAAATAATAATAAAAAAAAAAATATCCCGACGAATTGAGAACCTCCTCCTTTTTTTGAAGTCGGTTAAAAATAACTATCCAAGATACCGAGTCCGCTATAATTTTCATTGAAAGTAGTTACTTTGATAGCCTAATAAATTAAGGTTAATTAAGGTAAGAATCTCGGAATTTCGAGATACCCGGCTGGAAGTTCTGTAAATACTTGCATATTGAGGCCCTAAAAGTTGTCTCAAAACCTACATATTCTAGGTTGTGAGCGACTATTAAATTTCAAGGTCAAAAGTCACAAAAATCGGTTTTTTGTGCTTCTTTTGTAAATATCTCATTTCCTATGGGTTTTTGCTATTTGTGTTTCTTATCAATATTGTAGAATACAAAATTCTCTACAAATTTTGCTTCCAAATTTTTTTTATACGGTGAACCGTTTTCGAGATATAGGTCGGAGAGCGCGCGGTCACAGCATCACTTAAGGCCTTGGGTACTTCGATGGCCAAAACGACACAGATATTGTAAAACTTCAAAATGCTGCAGAAGTTGATGGTCGGGGGCACGGCCGTGCCCCCACCAAGTCGAGCGCGAAGCAAGCACTGCCGTACCATCCTTTACTGGATCCATTTTGTCGCGTTTTCAGGCACCTATTTGAGCACTTCTGGATAAGACCAGAACGCTGAAATTTTTGTCATCTAGTAAGCTATAATTACATACTTAAAATCCAAAATTTCAAGTCAGCAGGTCATTTAGTTCCGAAGTTAAACGAAAGCAAAGTTTCGCATTTTCGACACTCACTCACTCACTCATGATCATCAAAATAGAACTAGTACCTACTTCCCATAAACTCACAAAGCTGAAATTTGGTACAGAATTAGGGATTAATGACTACATAAAGGGAAACATATAAAAACTGGGATAATTGAAGATCTGGAGTACCTGGTGACCCTGATTAGAAAGCACTAGAGCCCAACCAAACTACTGTTGAAATCGACATACCTCCTTTACAAAAAATATTCAACTTAGTGGGTCACCTCATTTTACGTCAAAAATCGAAAACCAGCTGGTCTGGTACATAAAAAAAATTTGCAAAAATCCAGCGTAGAGGGACACATCTTCTAATTTACGCCAAAAACGTGAGTTAGAGGCCTGCCGGAGCGAAGTTCGTCGTCAATGGACCCCCACCTTAAATGGAAATGCTTACTCCATTCTTTTGCGGTAGAAAATGACGGAGAAGTATCGCCGTACACGTCATTCAACTTTTTTTTATATCGGTCGGGCTGACCCCTCCGTTGTCAGCAATTTAATCACAGAGCGATATTCCAATTTGAACATCTTGAAATTTTTCCGATTTACTGTAGTTAAATTGCCGTAAAATCAAAACAACAACCAACGGAAACCTCAAAACCATACACGAAATAGCAGAATAAATGACAATCGCGATGACATTTTTTTTATTTTAGTTTAAGCGGCCAAATTTCTCCAGCCAGAAACTTTTGGACCGTACCTGTTATCATATTTTATTCAGAATTATTTTAGTAATATTTCAAAAGTTACGGTGGGAGGACATCTCAAATTTTAACTTTGTTTTAGATTATCTCAAGACTGGGGGGTTCGATCTACATAGTTTCAAAGCATTTTTTTTGCATTTTAAAAGACCTTTTCAATGATACGCCTCACGTTGGGGCTAATCCAATTTAATTTCATTTTGCAGTTGACTCCATACATTTTTTTCGGACAACTGTAACTACATAAGTTGGTCGAGTTGTGTAAAAATAATTGTCTATGATACCGAGTCCGATATAATTTTCATTGAAAGTACTTACTTTGAGGTATACATATATCATATAAGATAGATTTATCCAATGGACGAACGCCGCTTTGCCGCCGACACCTACCATTCATAAGGCTGGTTTACACTTTGATTACGGCGAGTGCGAGTAATTAGTGCAGGTAGTGTCCAGACTCTGCTTAGTAGTTGGCTGTCGACCAGAAAGTATGGTCGAACATAGAGAAGCGCGCTTGCAATTGCGGCTGCTTTTCACTTAGGTTATATTAAAAGTGGTGTCGGGTCTAGAATAGCACATCTCCATTTCTTCTGTGGACGTCGTGAGAGGCGATTAAGGAAATTGGGATTTGGGCGTTTGGGAACACAGGCGTGATTGTATGTATGTTTCTTTAGGCGACAGGCGACAGGCTAGCAACCTAGCAAAAAAAACTGGTTGCCTGTAAAGTCGGTATACGGGCGAAAGTTTTACGTGACAACGACTTTGAGTGGTACTTTACTCTTTGTTTGTCTCTCTCGCTCTTAGGCGGACGCGTGCCTCTCACTCGCTCTCATTGTGAGCGCATAACGTGAGCGGAGCGTAACGCAGTTTCTTGACGTGTCACCCGGCAAACCAATTTATAAGACGTTGTCACGTCAAAACGTTCTTATCCTGTCAAATCTGACATAGGTATAAAGTTTGTTTACTTTTAGTTAAGTACCTAAACCGACAGAGTATAAACACTAAACACTCATGAGTCCTGTCCCGACGTGTTTAGTAGCAGGCACGTTGCGAGTGAGGGGCAAGGGAGGCCGCGCGCAAAAAAATAAATCACGCTTCTATTCACTTGCACTAATCAGTCGCGGTTCACACCTAGGCACTAATCACCTGCAGTAATCACTCGCACTCGCACTAATCAAAGTGAAAACCAGCCTGTGAAGTGAATAAAAGCGTGTTCTATTTTTTGCGAGTAGACTGCGAGTAGCCGCGTCCCGTGCGCCCTGCTTGCCCCTCACTCGCACCGCGCCTGCCACTAAACACGTCTGGACAGTCCGAGAGTGTTTACGTTTAGTGTTTGTTTAGCGTTTAGTGTGTACCTGAACTAAAAACAGGATTTACAAGCGAAGACCTGAAAAGAGACAGAAAAATTGCTTGTGATAACACGATTAAGTCACATGATTACACTAAGAGAAGATTCGACTTGCTCATAGAAGAATGTAATCTGTGTTTATTTAGAGAATGGAAATAGATTAAATAGAAAGAAAATGGACAAAATGATGATTGGACCATTCAAAATTTTTAAGAAAATTTCAAACTTCTATTTATAAAATGGATGCTGGACATAAGAAACCCGAATCAAACATTTACCACATCAAATTATCACCGATGATGGTTAAAAAGTAAACAATTACAGGCTTTTCCTACTGTATTTGTTGTCCATTTTAGGGGGGAGATGTAAAGAAAACCTATATCGTAATAGCCTGTTTAATTTACGTGTCTTCTTTATTTGTGGACAGCTGACAGCTGAAGATTTTTGAATTTACTGACACAACAAGACGGTTATTTTTGCTAAAGATATTCTGAAGATTTATTTATTTAAACAGTGCTGAAATATAGAACGGGAAATAATAGCTTCTAATGTTGTTTCTTTTATCTTTCAGGTGCTAGGCATTGTTAATAAAAGATGTAATAAATATTCAATTTTATTGGTATCTCGTACTTATCTAAGTGTAAGACCAAATGTTTCTTAGACAAATTTTATCCTAAACAATAGTCCTACCGATTTGTTTAATAAACCAACGAGGTTTTTTTTTTTCAAATAAATGTTGGTTCCATTCCCGGTTGAGACAAGCAAAATTTAAAAAATCTTTTAATGCAGCTTTGTTTCTTTCTAAAAATAAAGGAATGTTTCCTGTCAGCAAAATGAGCTAACTAAAGGATTTAGAGTAGTTCCCCTCCAGGGCCCATTGAAAATTTCCACCCTGTCTATATAAATTTTCAACTACAGTTAAAGTTTAAAAAATTAATAACTCTCAATTAACTAAGACAATTGCTTTAATTTTTTGATATAACGGTTCACAGCACTTTAAACTAACGTTCATTTAAATGAATGTTCTTATGAAAGTCACACGCTGTATACTAACTTAATCTAAGTTTAATAGAGGTGTAAAGTGCCTCCATAGTCAATTAAAATGAAAGGAGATGTAAAAAGTCTTCCTTTGTCTAAAAGGTATACAATAATCATGAAATATACATTTAAAAATCCTACTTACGGTGGAATTGATTACAGAGTTATATCGGCGTGATCACTAAAGTAATAATGCCGCGACGCAAAAAATCGGATCATTCGCAACAGAGCCGCAATGCGGCTAGACTTCGGAACAATAGGAGCCAAAAGAAATGTTCATAGTATACCTAATTGTTGATTTAAGTCGAGCAGCGTTTCAATTGCGCAAATGATTATAGCTCGCATCCTGTGGTTCAGATTGATGCAAAGAATAATGTTTGTGAGCATTGTGTTGCAATGAAGTGTAAAGGAGAAGCGCGTGGGTTATGTTGCCTTAATGGCAAAGTGAAATTACCAGTATTGACTCCGCCGCCTGAATTCTCAGCATAAATTCTTACTATTTCATGGTTAATATGGAAGAGCAACTTGATCGCCGTCAAGAGATCAACAGAACAATGAAAAGAGTCATTCTTCATGATCTGAACTACTTCATGAACAACATGCATTAATTCGGCTTTTCAAAACGGCGTTGGAACGCATGCCAAATGATAACTATAAAATTTTGATCAGAGCAGATAAACGACCGGCTGGGTCACATGAGCGCACATGTAACGCTCCAACAATAGATGAAGTTGCAATCCTGGTTGTTGGTGAAAACATGATATCGTGCTTTCACGTCGCGGTGCTAGACAACTGCAACAAATCTATGAAACACATCGTTCATATGATTCTTTGCAATACCCACTAATGTTTTGGCAAGGCGATGATGGATATATATCATTTCAACATGAAGATGATAAATCCATCGAATGGTGACTATTGTTTTTATAGTTTTTAGTTTAAAAATATCTTTCGGGTAGTTTTGTGGTAAAAATTAACTTTATGTACATAAAGCGTTTTAAATTTTTAAATTGACACTATTTTTTAGTGTTTCTTATTCATTTATCTGTATTTTATTTGCAACTTAAACAATGATATCTATCTAAAGTAAAATTTAATCAAAAAATCAGATCCTAGCCCTTCAAGACGCCAACGCTCCCATTACGCTCACCGCGTTGCTACGTTCATTAAAATGTTTAGTTCAACCTCTCAAAAATATGAATGTAAGTTGTAATTTGTACAATACTAATTTTACTTGTTTATTTCAGGTGAGGAAACTACCAAGAAAGTTAGTTCGATGAATATTTACGCATACCGTTTGATGATTCGTCAAAATGCTGATAATCATTTGCTGCGGTACCGTCGATTGTTTCAGCAATATTGCGTCGATATGTATGTCAAAATCGAAACAGAGCGTGTAATTTTTATTATAGTATAGTCTATGTATATTTATTTACGCGATGCAATTAAGTAGTATTTCAGGAGATGCAGGTAAAGGCGGGTCCAGATTAGTGACAATTCGCCGGACCGAACACCATGACGTCGCCGCGGACTTGTTATGTATAGTGTGGACGGCTGAAAGTTTGCATCGGATCGGACGCTGGTGGTAGCTCTGTGACCGTGACAAGCTCGATGTCTGTAACGATAGTGTGGACGGCATTTGTTACGCGTACAAATGCTACGATAGTCCTCTACAACCGATGAATGCCATACGTGCGAGGGGCGGGGAGCGGGTGTTGTCTAGACGTGCATTCGCCCGATCCATCAATCCCGTATAGGTACCAGCTCGATGACACGCGTGCTTGTACGCGTGACAAAAATCGCAGTGTGGACCTCTCCCGCACACCGAGACAGTACAGAACATCCTTTGAAAAAAACCCACTTTGGATGGATCGGCCCGTACCCAGTGTCATTTGTCCGTAACAAAACCAAAACATCGTCCACATTTATCACAACCGCATTGTGGGAGTACGTACAATATTTGGGTGTACGTGTACGGACATTTTGTTCCGGAGAATTGAACGGATAACTGATCGTAACATTTGTACGCGTAACAAATTTCGTCCACACTATCGGTACAAATTCCCGGCTCGGTCACGGTCACGGTGTTCGGTCCGGCGAATTGTCACTAATTTGGACCCGCCGTAACGTTGGTCGATTTACTATTCTACCGGCTACATACATAGGTAGCCCACGTCATATGCATGAATATGCGCAAGATGCAATGACATATTTTCGTAACCTTCACTTGCAATCCTAAATGGAAAGAAATTGTTGAATTGTTGCATCCTGGACAAACATCAAGTGATCGGCACGACATCACTGCACGTGTATTTAAGCCAAAGATACATTAGGCGACATTTGTAGTGCGACATCGCTCGACATATCGCACGACAAATGTCGCCTCATGTATTTTTGGCTTTAAGCAAAATCTCCAGTCACTGATGAGTGATGAACTACAATTAACTACATTGTTAAGCAACGTGTCTTTGGGACTACTCGATGTTGGATGTATTCAATAGAATGGCAAAAAAGAGGTTTGCCTCATGCACACTTTCTACTTTGGTTAGTTGAAAGAATTCATCCAGACCAAGTAGATGATATTATATGTGCAGAGATTCCTGATCTCATAACCGATCCAGAGTTACATGATGTTGTTAATACGAATATGATTCATGGGCCGTGTGGCGCCATCAACCCTCGATCACCGTGCATAGTCAATCGCAAATGTTCAAAACGTTATCCACGACAACTGACGGCAGAAACTATCACCGGCAATGATGGGTATCCACTATATCCGCGTCGATCACCCGATGATAACGGTCGAACTATCACGACGAAAGTGAAAGGGAACGATGTTGTAGTCGACAACAGTTGGATTGTTCCATATTCGCCACTTCTTTCCAAAACATTCAAGACACATTGCAATGTTGAGTTTTGCCATTCAGTAAAGTCGATCAATTATATCTGCAAATATGTAACGAAAGGCAATGATATAGCGGTGTTTGGCATCCAAACCTCCAATGCCAATGATGAAGTTGGTAGTTTTCAAGTGGGTTGACATGTCAACTGTAATGAAGCAATTTGGCGTATATTCTCATTCCCTACACGAACGTTATCCAACTGTCGTACATTTAGCAGTGCATCTGAAGAATGGTCAACGAGTATATTTTACTGCATCAAATGCAGCTCAAGCTGAAACACCTCCAGCGACAACATTAAACCAGATTCTCCGAGATTTGTCAAAGCGACCCATTTGCGAGGACATTGCTTTATTCGGAAATACTTGGAATGCTTCAACAAAAAAATTTCAGCGTCAGAAGCAAGGCGATGTTATTCCAGGCTATCCGGGTGTGCTTTCTCCTGATGCTCTTGGTCGTATTTACACAGTTCATCCCAATAATGATGAATGCTTCTATTTCCGGTTGATACTGGTAAATGTTCGAGGCCCAACATCATTTGTACCACTGCAAACTGTTAATGATATAATGTACCCTACATTTAGAGCTACATGTCAAGCGCTCAATTTGCTTGAAAACGATAATCACTGGGATGCGTCACTCGCTGAAGTATTTGTATCTGCATCTTCAAGTCAGATACGCACATTGTTTTCTATCATCATTTCGACATGGTTTCCATCGAATCCAAGTGACCTATGGAACAAATACAAGGACAACATGTCAGAAGACATTTTGCATCAGATTCGTTTAAGCTCAAAAATCCCGATATTGAAGCAAGTGATTTGATCGAAGACATGTATTGTGTTATGGTATTGTGTTATGGCATGTGCGGCAGTTTGTTAGTCGCGTTGGGAATGCCAGCGCCAGATCGTGGCATGAATGACGCATTTAACCGAGAGTAAGAGCGTGAGCGTGACTATGATCGACATGAACTAAGCCAATTGGTTCAAACAAATGCACCTTTGTTGAATCCCCAACAGGGGGAAGTCTATGGAACATTAATGAAAGCAGTTGATGATGGAAATGGAGGCTTATTTTTCTTGATGCTCCTGGTGGAACTGGGAAGACATTCCTCATGTCATTGATTTTAGCCACTATTCGTGTGAGATCCGACATTGCTGTAGCTATAGCTTCTTCTGGCATAGCGGCCACATTGTTGGAAGGTTGCCGTACGGCTCATTCAGCGTTAAAATTACCCTTAAGAGGGCATAAACATTTCTATGCAACTCGTCAAACGCGCGAACGTTAAGTCGCGGCAGTGTTTCGCTGCTGGAGGTCTGACACATCGCGATCATTATAATGTTAATACACATAGTATACTTGAGATAAATATTTTTTTTGCGTTGATATATTTTTCTTTTTAATAAAAACACATTTCTTGCTTTATTTAGGCGCAGCGCAGACGACAGATTTTTTGTGCGATCGAGTCTGCGGCGCACAAAAAGTCTTCGTGGATTGTTTGCATTGTGCACCTGACTTTTTGCGCGTCATGTTCCTGTAATTCCATAAATGGATTCTATTTTCGCAGACTAAAAAGTCCGTCACGGATAGGCTTTCGTCTGGGCAGGGCGTTAACTGTCAAATAAAAAACGATTCAGATTTTTTTGCGTTAGACAATAGTGCTGCTGGGTTTTTTTTTGCTGAACAGGGCGGTTTTTTTTTTCTTGGACGCACCAGGTGGAACCGGTAAGACATTTTTAATATCTTTGATTCTTGCCAAAATACGGTTGCAACAGAAAATCGCATTGGCAGTTGCATCATCAGGCATTGCGGCTACTTTACTGGATGGTGGGCGAACGGCACATTCAACATTAAAGCTGCCATTGGATATTCATCATAAACCAGATGCAATGTGTAACATCAAAAAGAATAGTGGAATAGCTGCAGTGTTGCGGAAGAGTTCTATAATAATTTGGGATGAGTGCACAATGGCGCACAAATATTCACTTGAAGCATTGCATAGAACTATGCAGGATTTAAACAGCAATAATAAACTTTTCGGTGGTACTGTCTTACTTTTGTCTGGTGATTTCCGCCAGACCTTACCGGTTATACCTCGCTCAACTTTCGCGGATGAGATTAATGCATGTTTGAAACAATCATTCTTATAAGGCGAAGTGTTGAAACACTTCGATTGACCATAAACATGCGGGTACAGTTGCAAAATGATCCATCAGCACAAATATTTTCCGAGCAATTACTAGATATTGGGAACGGTAAAATAGAACTGCAACCAAATACGCAGTGCATCAAACTGCCAGACAATTTTTGTACTGTCCTTCAAGATAAAAATGAATTGATTCAGAGTATTTTCCCGGATATACAAAATAATTACTTGAATCATAATTGGCTCAGTCATCGGGCGATTTTGGCAGCCAAAAATATTGATGTTGACGAAATTAACTTCCAGATACAACAGTTGTTACCAGGCGATCTGATGTCTTTTAAATCAATCGATACTGTTGTTGATGAAAATGAAAGTGTAAATTTTGAATTCACTAGATATACCTGGAATGCCGCCCCACAATCTTCAATTAAAGATTGGTTCCCCGATTATTATTCTCCTACGTAATTTGAATCCACCTCAATTATGCAACGGTACACGTTTAATCATCAAAAATATCACCGCAAACATTCCTGAAGCAACCATTTTAACTGGGAAGTTTATAGGAAAAGTGGTCCTGTTGCCACGTATTCCAATGATACCGTCAGATTCTACCATACCTTTCAAACGGCTGCAGTTTCCAATTCGTTTAGCTTTTGCCATGTCAATAAAATAAGTCTCAAGGCCAAACAATGTCCATTTGTGGTTTAGATTTGGAAAATCCGTGTTGTTCTCATGGGCAACTATATGTTGCATGTTCACGTGTTGGGAAACCGTCGAATCTATTTGTGAAATTTAAAGTAGGGTGCATTGGGGTAATTACGATAGAAATTTTGACGAGTTGAGTAAACGACACCATTTCAGTTAAATAATTATTTTATTTTATAATTGTACTGCCTATATTTTCCTATCTCTTGAAAATTGATGAATAGACTTATGATTAGTGGACATTACATACAAAAATACGCTGCTGTTACTTTTTTATGCATATTTATAGTCATGTCTCACTTTTTTGGACATTTGGGGGAAATACGAAATATGCCCGGGTAATTCCGAAATAGTTGAAAAGTAGATCTTACTACTCATAGACCGATGATTTATATTTATTTTTCATTTGTAATTGCCCCTTACTTGTAATACTGTAAACTTTTTTAATAATTTCGCTTTTACGGTCATTTCGAATTGATTACTTCGGATTTACCCCGGTAAGAGGAAGTGGTTCTCAACATTTCAGACAAATATACGCATTATTTGAAGTAGTAATGAAAAACGCATTTAACTGAGAAGTAACTTTATTGTTTTACAAAAAACTTAAAGGTAATAGAATTTGCAATACTTAACATATCCCTCCAGAATTCTTATTTTGAGGGTTGCTTATTTTGAGGTGAGGCTGTGCTTTTTTGATTGAGAGTCGATGTCTTTTCCGAAAGTTAATAAACCAATCTGGGCCCGGGGTATTATTTTTGAAAGGGGTCTGAATATTATTCACCCGCACATATTCACCAACAAGCTCGAGTATTTCATGTCTCGATGGTCCAAAACCCCATTTTTCCATCACCACAATCGTTTCTGCAATTTTTCGTTCATCATCTAATAAAAGAGCAGTTGGTCTTCCAGCATCCCGTGTGGTACCGGGTTAGAATAGCACCTCCCCCTTTCTTCCCGTGGGTGTCGTAAGAGTCGAGTCTGGGAAAGGATTCGTGTATTGTGGGCGATGGGCTAGCAACCTGTCACTGCTATAACACGTTTACCATCTGGTTACCCTGAAACTGCTAAACGTGGCACAGGATTTTTTAATTCATGTGCTCTGCCTACCTCTCTTGGGAATGCAGGCGTGAGAATATGTATGTATGTATGTATGTTTGAGGCATAATGGCCCTGAAAAAGAAGTCACTGGTTATTAATTTGGTACAATATTATATATTCAATTTGGCCCGCGCATTCGTATGTGACCTTACAATGAAATACCTAACCCATATTTTACCCTTTCCTAAGTTCGCCGGCCCCTTTAACTCATTACAATTTTCAAAAAACAAATTTTGCCTAAATTGGTTCAGTGGTTGACGTGAAAACGTGTTGTTAAGACAGACTTTGCTACTTCTTTCGGGTTTGTAATATAATTAAAACTAGCTGTGCTAGCTTGCAAGAAAATCTAGACCCCACATATATTTAGATATTTCTTTATCCTAAATACCTAGTTTGAGAACCACTGGCTATTTCTATGAAAATGTTAGGTGGGGTTATTGCGAATGAATATGTGTTTCGTAATAAACCCAAAGGGGTATTTCCGAAACAAAATAAAAAACAACACGTGGACTTCGTGTTCCCCTCAATCAATAGTAAAAAACAATAACCTATAATACTATAAAACAATTATTTCAATAACTTACCTGGGCTTCGAGAAAAGAGTGTAGGGGTTATTGTGAATCACTCAAAAAGGCGCGAAAATCACTTGGCTGTCGAAACGGCACGTTGCTCACACACTCACGCTAGTAGCAACGAACGGCGCCTGGAGCGTCAAAGTCGATAACAATTGGCGTCTAAAGTAATGTTGAGAGTGAGAAAATATTGCGGCGTTTGGTAGTTTTTATAAACTTTCGGAATATACCCAATTTCGCAATTACCCCAATGCACCCTATTTATAATTTAAGATAAAAGTTTTAAGACTATATGCCTTACCTACCTCATTCATAAGTTAAATGTCATCATCCAACCGTCAAGCAAAACATTGTCCAACAACTGCAAACATTTTTTCACGAGAACAATGAATTAGTGAAAGTATTCCATAAGGCACAGGATAGGATGCCATCCGACAGCTATAATATTGTAATAAGAGCCGACAAAACACCTGCTGGAGAGCATGCAAACAGGTTTAATTCACCGACAGTAGATGAAGTGGCTATTGTTGTTGTTGGAGAGAATTCGCAATTGAGAGATATTGTGTTTCATCACCGGAACAATGAATAGAAGCGTGTGTCTGAAACGCATAGAGCTTATGATGCTTTACAATACCCATAAATCTTCTGGCAGGGAGAAGATCGGTACCATTTTAATATAAAAATGGTTAATCCTATACCAAATAAATTAGATTAAACAAAATTAAATAATGTTTTATGAAATCAATCTAATATAATAATAATCGATAAATAATAAATGTTGTTTAATTGTTCTGATTTTTTTAAAGTATTTGGCTTTTAAATCATTTGGCCTATTTTGTTTTACGAAAAATATGTTTTGCCAACTAAACCAGTTGACTAAATGAAAGTTGACCGAAGTACCAGTTGATAAACGAATCATTGACTTTAAGGCTGGTTTTAGTGTCATGCGGACATGATGTGGCATGCAACATGGTCATGTCTACGCGAATTGCCAATTTTTTGTTGCCGATACCTACTTAAAACTATTTGATGATATATTTTAATGGTTTAAATAAATTTGGTTGGATACGAAGTTCACCGGGTCATCTATATACTTACTTATAAAAGAAAGTTGTGTTAGTTACACCACTTATAACTCAAGAACAGCTGTACCGATATGGCTGCAAATTGGTGGGTAAATAGCTTAGAGCCAGTAAAAGGACATAGGAAAACTCGAGAACGGCTGGAACGGCCGAACGGCTGATGGTTTTGGCTAATTTTGATTTGGAAATGTTTATCGTAGTTCAGGGAAGGTTTAAACGGTGAGAAAATTTGGGAATCGTGTGAAATAAAAAATCTTTCAAAGGCGGGACGAAGTTCGCCGGGCCAGCTAGTACTATATAAATTGTCACGAACGTTCATCGCGCTAACTACTTAACGCCTAAAAGTAATGCTTTTCTTTTGATAAAGCCTTCGTTAACACATCGGCCAACATGGAGTTAGTCCGCAAGTATTTCAATCCGATGCTTTTACCTTTCAGAACACTCCTCACAAAATGATATTTAATATCAATGTGTTTACTACGAGAATGGAACACGGGATCATTGGCCAAACAAGTCGCTCCCTGATTATCGACATGTAACGACACTCCAGCGAACTGTGGCAACCCAATTTCATTAAACAAGCTGTTTAGGTACACAGCTTCTTTCATGGCCAATGCTAGACCAACATATTCTGCTTCACACGATGAAGTTGCAACAGTTTTCTGTTTCTGTGATTTCCATGAATTACACGCACCGCCTAACATAAAAGCGTAACCTGAATAAGAGCGCCTATCCACAACGCAACCACCCCGATCAGAATCAGTAAAACCTTAACAGACTTACCAATTTTTGTGTACGTCAATCCGTGATCGGCCGTACCTTTTAAATACCGCAGTATACGTTTAGCTCCCAGCCAACAATCCTCGCTAGGTTTATCTACAAATTGCGCGAGCTGTGCAACCGCATTCGGGATGTCAGGCCTTGTCCCTGTAACTAGGTACATCAATGAGCCTATTAGTTCACGATATGGCCAACGCTCATCACTGTCACTGTTCGTCTTCAGTTCATCACACTCGTTGGGTCTAAATTTCTTACCAACTTCCATCGGGATACTCATTGAGTTACATTCCTGCATATTGTATTTACTCAAAATATCATGCACGTAGTTACGTTGTGATAATTTTATACCGGTGTCAGTTTTGACAATGTCAATTCCTAACATATATTTCGCAACTCCATAGTCTTTTAAATCAAACTCACTGGCCAGTTCCTTTTTAAAACTTTCAATGCAAACTCTCTTTTGTGATGCTATCAAAATATCATCAACATAGAACAAGGCTCATTCAAAGTTTGTTTAAAATTCAAGGGGGTATATTCTATTGCCCACAATAACGGCAAATTCTCATCCCCACCATTAAAAATTGTGTCATTCGATAGCTGACGAAATTATCTTTCACATGGTATTCGAATTTTAATGATAACACTTAAGACCTTTATACAATTAGCATCGACGTAAAAATTACAAGGGTGGCTCGATTTCTTTGCTCCCAAGTGTAGTTAATGATAAATTTTTGATATAAATCATTATTTTTTGCAAAAATCTAATAAATTAACTAATTAATAAATTAATGCGGACAAGTGTGAGGTTTACTGCTGCGGCCCAACGTCTTCTATTTCTTTAATTTCTTTAAAGTCCGTGCTTCCCGGTCT
>BHDV01001545.1:115600-144040 GCA_005406045.1 Adoxophyes honmai
AAGTTTATTAGGCTTAAGTTTATTTTTTATTTCTAATTGCATTTTATTGTAAGTTTTTGACATGTTTATTAATTTAATAAATAAAGATAAATTAATATTAAAGTTACTTTGTAAACATAATTCATTACATATAAAATTAAAAACTCTACTGTAAAAATTTTTCTCCCTTTCGCCTCTCATTTTTCAGTAAATTGTTGTTAAAAATTGTTGTAATCGAGATCGGCCAATTTTTTTTTTACTTTTTTATTTGAGGTTTTAATAATGCAGTCAAACACTTACTATACAGATTCATTGACAGTCCCTGGATTCCGAGGTTTTACTATTTTTATGCCTTACGGCGCTCCACTATTTCAGAGAACGGAATATGAAACGTTCAGTGGAACATCATTGAACTGGTAAATAAGATGACATACTTATTAATTAATTTATGTTATATATTGGAATTCACTAATACTTGTAGATAATTAATTAATACCACTGAATTTATATTAGCAAATCACATTTGTTTATTTAGTAAAACGATAACATCTGCTTATCTCAAACTACCGAGTGTCAGAGAGAGGTGTCCACAGATACGATATACTACAATTTACTTATCTAGTCTCTTCAACCAGAAATGCACTCTCATCGCATGACGTTATGTTTCACCTATTTGTTCTGATTAACCCACAAAAATACCATTATATCAGTCTGATTGACATTGGCATCTAGCTGGGCATCGAATGCAATAAAATTGTCGTAAAGTAAAATCATGGGGAGGAAAAAGGAAAGTAAAATCTACGACGAAACTCCGAAAAAATCAAAATGCTTAATGGAAAGCTGCAATGTGCATATAAAGGTAAGCCCAGACTAAAATCCTATTGATTTGGTGCTCAAAGTAAAACCCATCAATTTGAAAGTACCCTCCTGATATTACTGCCAGATACAGCTCCTTTTTCGGGCCTTTTGTAGTTACATAAATAAAAACAAACATACATGCATATTCTTACGCCTGTATTCCCAAAAGAGGTAGGCAGAACCAGCGAAACGTTACACAGATAATACTATGACGCTTCGGACCCACGTTTAGCAAATGTTAGGTTTCAAGATGACATTGGTATAAGTAGTGACAGGTTGCTAGCTTAACGCCTACAATATACCTACCAAAACATTTGGCCTTAGTCACCTCTTACGACATGCATGGATTAAATGGAGAGCTGTAATAATAAAATTCTAACCCCGACACCACACAGGATTAAATTAAAAAGTTAATTTATATGAGGAAGGAAGTAGTAAAGATGAACTAGGAAAGTAAAGAAAATGGTTTTAGTTGTTTATCGGACAACGCCACAGCAGTAATGAAAATTGTACAGATCTCTTCACCATACATGGACGCCCGTTCAACATATGTAGTTGAAGACGAAGCATTCAAAAATATACTGAAGTTAATTCCAGGCATGAGCTAAAGGAAGACACAGGCCATAAACGTAAATAATATTGAAGAAAATATTCGCGAAAAAAGCCCACAATGTCCGGCTCGAAATTAGTAAGCAGTTAAATACCAACTTAATTAGCTTGAAAGTTGACGTAGCGTTGGTCAAATAACGAAGGTTCCTAGGATCAAATGTGCAATACGTTTCAGGTATGTAATGTTTACCTCTACATAGTTACAAATGTCCAATTTTAATACCGCCGGCCGTGCTCTGTGCCCGCAGTTGGAATCGATATTTTTTTACTTCATACTTCATTGTCCCAAACAAGGTCAGGTTTATGATTGCAGAGGGCTCCTCTCACTAGTGGGTTTGGGCTATAGTTCCCACGCGGGTCCAGTGCGGATTGCGACCTTCACACACAGATGTGTGCAGGTTGCCTCACAATGTTTTCCTTCACCGTTAAGCTCGTGGTAAATATCAAATTTGATTTCGCACATACAGTTGTGTGCAAAATAATAGCAGTAAATGTACTCGGGTGATTATTTCCTGAAATAAACCAGGTAATCAAAAGATGGCCACAAATTTAAAAACTATTTACCTCAGGACTGCTAGCACTGGCCAAAGCCTTATTAATTTTATTGATTTCGAATTTATATTTACGAATTTTAAGAAAGGATGTTCCATAAAAATAGCAGTGTTATTAGAAAAATCTTCATTTCATAATTCTCTCCACCCCGGTCTAGTTAATACTATTTAACAGTAGTAGAATATAGAATTTGCTGTTGTCTAAAAGTAATTCTTGTCCAAAAAATTACAACTATGGGAAGTGGAAGGCTTTGTTCGAGAGAAATGAGAAGTAAAGAGAGAATGAGAATTAAAAGGTTGATTAAAGAAGGAAAAACTTACAAGGTTGTCCAAGAAATTTTAAAATGTTTAGCCAAAATGATCAGTAACGCTCTGAAATGGGTAATAAGTTCGAAACAAGAGTCAGAAAAAAAGGCTACAACAAAAAGAGAGGACTCTATAATTGTATGCCTATCGAAAAAACAACCATTTCTGTCGTCAAAACATTATCAAAACTCGTTAAATTTGAAAGTTAGTAGTTCTGCAGTTCGCTGTCGACTCATTGAAGCTAATCTGCACGCCAGAAGTCCCAGGAAAGTCCCACTGTTGACTAAAAGGCAAATAAAACAGGGGCTAATTTTTGCTTAAGAACACGTAAATTAGGCTATAAAGAAATGGCGTAATATATTGTGGAGTGACGAAAGTAAACTCGTGCTGTTTGGGTGTACCTAAACGTCGTCGAGAGTACGTCAGGAGACCGCCCGGTGCCGCTTTCATGCCGCAGTACACGATAAAGACCGTCAAGCACGCCGGACTTAGTTTGATGCTATGGGGATGTTTTTCCTACTATGGTACAGGCTCTATAATTGAAATCGAGGGCATCATGAACAAAGAGTACTATTTAAAGATGGTGCTTCAAGACGTAATGTACCCATATGCCGAGGATTTTATGCCGCTAAAGTGGGTTTTCCATCAAGATAATGACCCAAAACACACTAGCAAAATTGTCAAGGAATGTTTTAACGCTAAAAAGTTGATGTTTTACCCTGGGCTGCTCAATCTCCGGACCTCAACTCGACCGAAAACTTATGGACAGATATTAAGAATGCTGTAAGTTATCAAAAACCCACCACAAAGTCCCAATTATGGCATGTGGTACAGTCAACATGGAACAACATCCCTGTACAAAGATGTAAGTCCTTGGTTGACTTAATGCCAAGGAGATGTGAAGCTGTTATTAAAAATAAGGGTCAATCCACAAAATATTAATAAGACTTTTTAAGTATATTTGCTTTTTATTTGAAGTTATTTGATTTTTAGTTGATTTTTTCCATGAAATAAATGTCACTGCTATTATTTTGAAAATCATATGGTATTTTTTTGTTCATTTACCTTGAAATTATTGGCGACTTCTTTATAGTTCGTTACTATTCAGTGCTATTAGATATAAAATGGTAATTATTAGTAATTATAATTCTATATAAAATAATATTTACATACTTTATGAGTAATTTTGGCTTCACTGCTATTATTTTGCACACAACTGTAGGTACTCGTAAGTTCTGAAAAACTGAGGTCTGCGCGAGCCGGGACTCGATCCTACGACCCATGCATGAGAGACCATAGGCCAAACCACTATACCTTATCGGTTTAGGTAGTTAAAACAATGTAAACAATCTTGACGTGTCTTTTTATTTAAACGTACACTTTATAAATCGAAAACTTTACATTTTAAAATTTTGGTATGAAAAAATCATTTACTTTCATAATTGAATTGTATAGTGTAACCTGTGTAACGCTTTTCATTTTTAGACTGTGTATTTCAACAAAAAGACACGTCAAGATTGTTTATATTGCTTTAACTACCTAAACCGATAAGGTATAGGCCACCACGGTTTTTTACATTCTATTAGTATTTTACATTATTTCAGATGTTACCATTTCATTGTTACAGACTGCCGAATAAATCTCCGTAATTTAAGTGTGGTGGAATTGCAAGATAGAAATACGGCACAGTACCTGAAAGAAAATGTCGTGATTCGTGATGGCCTTAAGCCGTTACGGTATTACGCCCATGCAAGTGTTGACCATCAGCACAAACGACAATGGATCACGTCAACGGCTAGAAGAGGCTGAGAGGGTGCCAGCATACTTGCCGTTTATAAAAGGGGTAACGGATAGAATCGGGCACTTGTTACGCCGAAGACATAGCGGGGGTCGGACGTATACGTTGGTCGATGCCTCCGAGTTGGAAGACGGTTTTGAATCTTGGTACTGCGTCAACGGCGAGTGTAGACGTGCCTTTAGAAGGTGATGTAGTTAGTGTTGTGTGCTACTCCATTTTTGACAATATAATAAATGGCGATAATAACGAAGGTAGTCGAGCGCCAGTATCAGATTTGTCGAGCACGAGCAGTCGCGCGAAGAGAGCGGTGGCGCGTACTGTGCCTTTGGCAGCAGCAGCCGCCGCGGCTCCTAGATGAAGGGCTACGAATTAGCCCGAAACATGTCGAGCTAAACTCGACATTTTTAATAAACGTGAGTTATCCGTTTATTATTCAACATGAGTGAGTCTCACGGTAGTTTAATGTTCAATTATTGCTTATCTACTCACAATCAGACAAACCATTTATGTATTTTAAATACAAATGAGAACGGAAGGATTTAATATACCTCTGTCGAAGAAAACCGATTAATTCTAGTGAACAGAAACGAAACGTGCTAAATAACTGTTTTAGTTAAGAACCGTTCTAAAACTAGTAACCAAAACCAAGATCGCTATTTATTACTCTCTACACCCACGTGTCATTCATCACGGGAGTGATTCGCCGACCGGTGTTCATCGAAGAAAATTGAGTTGTTCATGAGGTGTGGCATTTATGGAAGCGCACAGCTGGGATCGTCAGTATAGAGAAAGTTGGAAGACTTGTTCCCAGTTCTCTATTGGTAGTGTTCAAGGGCGTCGCCAAGGGGGGGCAGGGAGGGACAGCTGCCCCCCCCCTAGAGATTTTAAAAAAGTTGCCATATGTAAAGCAAACCAAGTCTACTCTACGACTTGGAATTGACTTGCTTGATCGATCATTCAAGCAAATTGTGCGCGCGGAAGTCCAATAAAATATTGGAAGAAAAATAGAAGGTACGAAGAGACGAAGGTCTCTATATGACCTGCGTGAAGATGCCGTGGAACAGCCACCAGCGAGATAAATAAGATACTTGTATTGTAGCATTTCTGATAATTTAAATCAACACTTATCCAGTATTTTTTGGAACTTAACATTACTTTTTTGGCAAAAACATGATCATGGCATCTTAATTAACTATTCAGGATTCCATACAATAAAAAAAATAAGCTTCGAGAGCTTTCCAGCAGAATTCTGGCACTAACAATATCAAAAAAAGGGAATAACTCGCAAACCATGCAACTTTTATTAAGGTCATTTTAGGCTGGTTCTATGCATCTTTAGCTGACCTACCTCCAGTGTCACTGTGACGTGTCACTTATGGGACACCCTGTATATTAATTTCCCGGTCTGTAGTAAATTCCAAAATCCCCTCTTGGGCTCCCCTACTATTTATTACCCTGAGGATTGTATGAATCTATTACCAGTATATTTATTTTTTCTTATGTTAGTTTTTTTACAATATTGGTATAAAAGTAATAAAATAAAATAAATTACAAAATATACAATCATTATAAAAACCTAACCTAGATCGGCGTCGGCAGCGGGGCAAGGCCCAAGCTACCGGCGGTTAGGGCTGCAGACTGAGGAACCTCCTGACGATACGCGCCGTGTCAAGGAGTACTGCCTTCTGTATCAGACCCTTAAGCCAACCGTCTAGCGAGAGTCTCCTAAGATGGTGGTCGAGACTCTTCGCTATGAGACCGTTTGCTGTGACGACTATCGGTACAATGATCGTCGAATCCACATCCCACATGTCGGTCACCTCGTGAGCCAAGTCAAGGTACTTGCTGAGTTTGTCCTTCTCGGCCTGTATGAATTTATTATTATTACAATTTTTGAGGAAAGTTTGATTTTCTTCTGACATGAAGGATGATCCTGTCACTATGTATGTGTTAGCAAAAATGTGCGTAGAGGAACCAACTCAATGGTACAAGTATGTGAGCAAATTGCAGCGACTTATAAGGCCGGTCACATACATTCGGAATTTTTCCGTGCGGAATCCCGAATCGGACTTTCCGAACGCAGTCAATCCATACAAAATCAATGGACCGCCACACACATTCGGAAAAATTCCGTGCGGAATTCCGAACGGAAAGCTCGCGAATGTGTGTGGCGGTCCATAGATTTTGTATGGATTGACTGCGTTCGGAAAGTCTGATTCGGGATTCCGAACGGAAAAATTCCGAATGTATGTGGCCGGCCTAAATGGTACCTATCACAGGTAGGCACATCTCCATTTAAACTTTTAACGGAAACAAAACCGAAATTAAAGGAAGACTCAGATAGGAAGATCGCAAGGTGTTTGATGAAAAAAAGAAGATTTACGACGGGAAGCAAAAGCTCAGATTTTGAAAATACAGGAATAGAACAGTAAAACTTACATTAATAACAGAAAAGTAGCAACAGTAGTATAAAATAGGAGACCTGGTGGCAATTCAGAGAACGCAATTCGGAATTAGTCTCACAGGCGTGGTCACTTAGGTCAATTAGGTCACAGGCGTGCTGAGTGTAATTACCGTTACGAGGTGGAAAAAGTAAACAGCAGCAGCAGCACGGAGGGACCGAACAAGACTACTACAACTTAATTTAACGTGACCTTTATTTTACTTTAAAAGATTTAAGTTGTGCTTATTTACAGTTAATTTAATAGATGATACTTACCACTGTATGTAAAGTTTTATCTCAATGTCTGTCTACGGCTTGCTATTTGCGTCGTTTGGTAATACGTCTAGTCTTTTTTTTCTTCTGATGCTTTTTGTTAGGAACGGTTTAGGTTAACTGTTATTTTGTTTTTGTACACTAGTAATTTACTATCAATTTCTATAATGAGTTCCTATTGCCAACGGTTGTTGTATTGCTGAAGAGACCTTATAGTTTGTTGTTTTGTTTTTGCATTGTATTGTAGGTAGTTGTTAGTTGTAGGGCAGGCTGGGGGCAGCCTGATTTCAGGACGGCCGAAGATGTGGGAGTAAAAAGGTTTGATGTACTTGTTTATAGGAAACGGAAATCACGTGACACTTGAAAAAACAAGGGAGATTAGACAGATAGGTGTCGGATGGGAGTATTTTTTCGATGTGTATTGTAAATTAATAAATTACTGTGGAAAAGCTGTTTAAAACTATTATTTATTACAAAAAGAGAGACCCGAGCCTACATGTTTATATAAAGACTAACTTTATTCGTAAAATAGATCTATTATGCAAATAATTACAGTCGCAGAAGATGTAGGTATTATGTCAGGACACGCGTAAGCGAACGAATATCGCGAATATTCATCAATAATCGTAAGAATATATTTGTTGTTAGTGCTTGAAGGCAAAGGTCCTTTGAAGTCTATGTTCAAACTTTCAAAGGGCGATAAGGAATCAATGTTCCTTTTGCTTTAGCAAAGCGTGGTTTGATTTCTGCGCAAACGCGGCATGAAGCGGCCATGGCCATTTGTTTATTGTCATTTATAGAGAAAGGTAAATTTTTCAGCTTGATCCAATGATACATTCTAGTAATCTCGGGATGAGAAAGAGCATCGTGAAGTTCGTATAGTTTGTTACTCCTCATAAACGCACATACTCTGGAAAGAGCGTCAGCAGCAGTATTCTGAGTTCCCGGTCTGTATACGATAGCGTACTTATAACAGGATAGTTCCAGTCACCATCTATCAATTTTATCGTTTTTGATTTTACTTGCATGATTCTGATCGAAAATGTAGCTTACGGATTTCTGGTCAGTAATAAGGGTAAAATGTCTGTGAATGAGGTAGTGACGCCATTTTATGAGGCTCTCGACGGTAGCGTAAGCTTCCTTTTCCCCATGTTTCCGTTCGCAGTCCAACAAAGTTCTTGATAAAAAAGCAACTGGGCGACCCTTTTATGATAATGTCGCAGCGATAGCGAGGTCAGAAGCGTCAGTTTTTACTGTCAAGGTTTCTTTATCATCAATAGCAACCAATGCTGCCTTTTCGATTTCGGATTTCAAAAGCTGGAAACTACGCTGACCGTTTTCGTTTAAAGGAAATTGGTTGTCTTTTATTAATGGTTGAATTTTAGCTGAAAAGTTGTGAACCCATTTGACGTAATGAACAAATAGCCTACGCTTCAGTTCGCCGGAGTTGCACACCAGCGGAAGTTTTATTAGCGGCTCAAGGCGCTCCTTGTCTGGTTCGATGACATTGTTCTTCACCGTGTAGGTACTCAAGGAGGCTAATGGAGCTTTTGCTAAAATTGCACTTTTATTCATTTAACATAAGGTTGTACTTTTTTGCAGCAGACATACATGTTTGCAAAATTTGCATCGTGTTCTGCCTTATTTCTACCGCAGACGGTGACGTCATCGAGATATGCAAAAGTACCTACCACGAAGATTTTCTTTGTCGATAATGAGGTCGAGAGTACGTTGGAAGGCGGCGACTCCGTTGGTGACGCCAAAAGGAATGCGTTTGAATTACCATAGCTTGCCACATGCTTCGAAAGTTGTATTTTTTTTTCTCTCTCTAAGATTGGTATTTGGTGGTAAGCGCTTTTTAAATCAAACTAGCTGAATTGATTAAATTTAGCCAGTAAATATGTGAAATTGTTGATAGTCCTGGAGTAATCGATGACCATTCTCTTTCGGTGAGCTCCACCACGAGCGACAAGTACCTGGGCGCGCCAGAACGATACGCTCGGTTCAAAAATTATATCTTCTAAAAGCTTAGATATTTCAGTTCGGATGAATTCTTCTTCGTCGTTGCTATGGCGCCTGGACTTGATATGCTAGGTTACACGGGCTTAGTAGATAATGCTTAATACTTGTCGCTTACATTTGTCATAGGTGTGTAAACATGTTGTATAAGTGCTTAGAATTAGTGCAACTGCAAGTGCAAGTGATTAGAAGCCGTTCCTATTTACTAAGCGACAAGCACCTACCCACAGCTAAAAATCTACTAATACTTGTCACTTGTCGAGCGGTGTAAACATTTAATGACAAGTGCAATTTGATTAGAGATTCTACTCAAATATGATATCGGAAAGATGGAATTCGGAAACTACAATTAAGTTTATT
Source organism: Adoxophyes honmai (assembly GCA_005406045.1). Taxonomy (NCBI): domain Eukaryota; kingdom Metazoa; phylum Arthropoda; class Insecta; order Lepidoptera; family Tortricidae; genus Adoxophyes; species Adoxophyes honmai. The sequence continues at coordinate 124,797 of BHDV01001545.1, forward strand.
CAAGTTTTAGATCATTTGAGTGTTTATGGAACTAGAAATCAGCGGTTTAAATACAAACAAAGGCAAGCCAGAGAATCTGCATTTCAAAAAGTGGCCGAGGAAATTAATATCAATGGATTCGGGGTTCCTGAGGTGAAAAAGAAAATGAGGAAACTCAATTCGTTCGGGTGCTGAAGTTGACTCTATTTATGTACCTATTATACTTTGGTTTAATGAAATGGACAATTTATTGAAAGGCGAATGACGAATAACAATGTAAGTTAAAAGAATAAAGTACATATACAGTATGTATCAGAACGAAAAGCCAAGCTGAAGCCTGGTTGATCCTTAAGTCGAGTATGTTCAAACAGAATACTTACTAATAACTTTTATTTGCTTTTTTAACTTTGCTTAATCTCAACATAACTTTAAGTACTCTTATTTGCAGTCGGTTAAAAACTCTTGTAACAGCCTGTAGAAACAGCAAGGCGTCAGTTTAAACGTAAACAAACTAATTAAAACCAATCCATATCATATCAGATCACTGCAATTTCAATTATGACTAGATACTGACAGCCTAATCATACGAAACACTAAACACTTCTTGAAATTATCATTTGAGGACGTTTTGTTATTATTTCATTATTATTTACAACAAGGATTCTGCATATCAGTGTAGTTCACTTTGACATTAACTTGGTCAGCATGTTATTTTTAATTTTGAAAGAGGTCAGGTCAAATCAATTAATTGGACTTTTTCCTTTAAATTTAAACTTCAAGCATAGAGGACAGGCTCTATGACTATGACTTCAAGTCAGAGTCTGACATTCGCGTGTCAAAAAAATCTTTTAAACAGACATTTAAATTAAAAATTACCGACAATGCCTTTAAATTTTTCTGCGGAGGAACTTGTGGATATGATCCTTCTTTACGGAGAGTGCAGAGGAAACGGGAATGCCGCTCTTCGTCTGTACGCGGAGAGGTTTCCCGCACGAAGGCAACCCAACCATGGCCGTGTGATCGTCAATACGCTTATCCGACTGCGAAATAACAATCCGCCGGTGCCAATCAACCGAGGAGGGGCTCCACAATTACACGTGAGAGAGGAAGAACGTATACTACGCCATTTTCACAACCAGCCGGGATCTAGTACGAGATGTGCAGGACGCATTTTAGGCATGAATCACTCCTCCGTCCATCGAATCCTAAAACGGGATCGACAACACCCTTTCTCTATTAAAAAAGTTCATGCGTTACTACCCGTCGATTATGACAAACGGACTGAGTATGCAGATTGGGCTTTGCAAAAAATAAGACAAGATCGTAACTTTTTGAAAAAAGTTATTTGGAGTGACGAGAGCACGTTTGCTAGAAACGGAATGTGGAACCGAAGATGTGTCCACCATTGGGCTCCTAAAATTAGAAACCCTCACGTTAGTCGCGAATTATCACATCAGACTAGATGGTCAATAAATGTATGGGCGGGCATTAGAGGCGACGACATCATTGGTCCAGTGTTTATAAACGGAACACTGAACGGTGAGCGGTATCTCGAAATACTGAATGGCACTGTCAGTGACTACGTGGACAATTTACCTCTAGCCGAAGATTTAAATACCTGGTACCAGCATGACGGTGCACCACCTCACATCTCGATGCAGGTACGAAACCGCTTGAATGAAATGTTTGGACAACAGTGGATTGGCCGATTCGGAGCGACCCTCTGGCCACCTCGTTCACCCGATCTCACTCCGCTCGATTTTTTCTTTTGGGGTTGGGTGAAACAATTAGTGTTCAAAAAGGAATCACAAACTCGCGAAGAACTACAAGCACGGATAATTCAAGCATTTGATAAAATTAGACACCGTGTCCGTCAAAATCCAAATTTGCTGCAAAAAGTCCACGAAAATAATCGTCGTCGCTTGCTGAGATGTTTACGTACCGGCGGCCGGCACATCGAACTGCGTCGCATTTAATACGTGAGTGTGCACTCAATTTTAGCTGTCTAACATTATCGACTGACATTTGTGACATTAACGTCATTTTATTTGTTGTTATTGATAATAACACTGTAAATAAATAATACAGGAGGTAATAAAATAATTGTTTTTTTTTATTTATTTTTTCATTTTCATTAAAATATGCTAGATTTGTATAAGGCCGGCACCACAATCATATTTATGGTCTAAACATTAATAGGTTTCTTGCTTGGCCTTTCGTTCTGATACATACTGTATTCAATTTAATTAAGGTAAGGTTTAACTTGAAAATCTACCCACAAATACAATAAAAAATATGCTAAATATTATCTTCAAATGCGTGGCTTCTTTAAACAGTTTTATAATTAGGTAGGATTTAATGCACCATTTTTGACTCCCATGAAACTGCACCCTCATTTACAAAGTATGTCGCGTATCTGTCCCTTAGTTCTCGTGCCGTTCTTGATGAGTGATTGTGATTGGTACTGATTTGGCTAGCACTTCGCGACATATTTATCTATTTATATGTTATATTTATGAGCGCAATATCTGGCAAACGGTGGGTTTTAGAGAAAAACTAGTAAGGACCGTTTTATATGATATTTTGAGATCTATACCTTGGCTTTGAGGTACTTTTTGGTAAAACTTACCGTTTTTGAGAAAAATCCAAAAAACCTAAAATTTTGACATTTGAACACGAATAACTCGCTTAGCTCACATGGGATCAATGGGGACTTTTGACACTTTATTCTTTATGGTAAAACTAAGGTTTCTACGGAGATTTGGCTTTGTCGGAATTTTATGTGTTTGTATTGTCTAACTTGACCAGGTTAAATATTGAATACGCGTGGCTGTGATTTGTACTAGTAAACTCCTTGACTGATTTGTAACAAGATAGTGACTTGATAGGTACTGGCACTTCATAAAATTGTAAGGAAGTACAAAGAAATGTTACTGTCAATGTCAAGATATCAATCTTTAGAAGTGAAATGAAGAGCTAGAGACGATTTGCAATGGAATCACACTAAGCTAATATTACTGAAAAACCAGAAAGGCGGTAATACTGTACTTTTTGACGGTCACCGCTACAATATTAAAAATGGAGAGAATTCAAGTGGCAGCATACTTTGGCGGTGTGTACAGCGGGAGATTTGCAGCGGTTCACTCACTACCGACGCCACTATTACAAACATTATACGGCAATCTGAGCACGTCTGTAAGACTAATAAGGTTAAAAATGAAATTTATGTCAAATTAGAACAAACTAAAAAAGATGTATGCGAGAACATGGCTCCTGTGCAACAAATTTACGAAGAAAATTTTGATGAGCTCAAACAAAAGGTTCAAAGTATGTGCAGCAGATACCAGACTTTTTGTCTAAAATAAAGTCGGTTTACTGACGATAGTTGAACTTGACAACGTCTTAATTAAAATTAATCAAATACTACAGTATATTCAAACGTGTCGTCGCAATTTAGAGGTAGCTTTTTATACTTTTTCTTTAAAAAACATCATTTTAGCTTGCATACCAATTATTTTAAAATAATTTCAACGCCATCTAGCGGCAAACCCGTGAACTCACACAACCCAGGCCTAGCCTACCTTATGCCCTATACGATTCGACACCTTAAAGAAAATACTGATGGAATGCTTCCATTTTTCAAAAGTTTTTTTTAGTTTAATTTTACTATATTATTATATTCAATATTATAATATAATTACCATATTTTATAGCATGCATTAAAAAATAAAATACAAAAAGAACTCTTTCGATCCGGATTTGAACCAGTGACCTATGACTTTAGAGTCCACCGCTAAACCAACTGAGTTATCGAAGGCTGAGAATTGGAGTTGAAATTCGGATAAACTTTCTGCAACGTAATTGGTTTAATGGGATTTATGGGAATGCCTAAAATCGAACTCATCGAGGTAACGCCGTATACGTCATGTTTTCCCCTTTTACCCGTGGTCCCCCGGCTATGACCCACAGTGGGTCCACGGGTAATTTTTTTTTCCCCGTAGACCCACTGTTCTAGAATGAGACTACGGGTAATTGAATTAAAACTCCCTTTTCCCCGTGGTCCACCGCACTGCGGTCATATAAGATTAAACAGATTGGATAATTTTCATTACGTACAATCTCTTTGCATTTCCCGGTTTATGCCCTACGTCATTATGTCATTTCAAAGTCACGTAGTCTAGTTTCTTATTCTGTACATGTTCTGTGAAAATACATATTTTGCAAAATGAGTGCGGCAGTTAAAATAATACAGAGGAAAGGGAACTGTAATGTTATATAACGGATACACATTTTACAAACAAGGATAATAAAAGTACCCCAACAGCTATTTGGACTTGCAGTAAAAAGCGAAAGAACAAATGTAGTGGTTCTGTTACTGTTAATGATGTAAGTAATTTTACCTCCTACTTATTAATAATAAAAAAACGGCCTCCGTAGGCCTAGTGACATGGTACCCACAGTACGAGCATTGCTTAACTTGGAATAAGGTTGATTTGTGTGCGATTTTTACAATATATATTTTTAATTTAACAGAAAATGGACGTTGTGAAAGAAAATGCACATACTTGCGAAAAAGAATTGATGCAAAATGAACTAGCCATTGCAATGAATGATATTCGAAAAGCTGCACAAACAACAGATCGACCTATACCAGAATTATACGACGAAGCGGTGTATTCCTGGCAACAAAATGGATACGACATAATTGTGCCTTTACCTGCATTCGAAAATTCAAAACATAGTTTTTATGACTCACGCAACAAATCGGCAGGCATAAAAAAAGTAAATTTTAAAAACTTTGAAGAAGTACAGATACCAGTGCAGCACTCGCAATATATAGTGGCAGATTACTATGACGGCTACACTAAGATTATTGTATTTTGTATGGAACAAGATAGGGCCTCTATTAATGATATTAAGGAAATACCTATTTGGTGATGCTACATTCAAGTGTACTCCGACTCCCTTTGCTGAACTTTTTATTATTCACATTTTGGAAGTACGAACACAACAACCAATGTTAAGCCATTACTATATGCATTGCTAAGCGACAAAAGTAGCGAAACATACGTGACCCTGTTTCATTTAATAAAGTCGTAATTTCCGGATTGGGAACCGCAAAAATACCACTGCGATTTTGAACTTGCTGCGTTAAATGCTATTCAGGATGTTTTTCCTGCTGTTACCGTTGTAGGTTGTGTAGCAAACAGGGTCGGGAAAGAACCCTGAGCTACAAAATGAAACGAAGAAAATTTTGATAAAAAGGACCTAAACTATTTATTATATAAAAAGGAGAAAATATGTACAAAACCTACAAATTTATAAACTAACTTAACCTAACTTAACTACAACAATAATTACAAATATAGTACAAAATTTACAGACGAGAAAAGGAGCCGAAAATTACGTGGACGGACAAAGCGTCTTTTTGAATTTTGTGAGAAAATAGAAAAACAAGAAAATAATAACAATAAAAAGGAAAACTTAGCTAGGGGTGGTGGATGCAGTGGTGGGGTATGCTGGTTGTGCGGGACTTCGCCACCAGGAACTGGGCGGAAGTCAACCGCGACGCGACAAGCTTGGATTTAAAATAAAGCGGATAGGTCGTCGATGTCAAATGATGTAAATGAAGAGCAATGGGTTAACTTGAAACCGTGCACAAGTGGACGGTTTCAGATTTTAAAATAGATGAAATTCCCAAAACAGGTTGGTGAAGATTAGGTATTTGTATGTATTCCGAAAACTCGCTATATTATATAGTATATTGTAATATTTGTAATATACTTTTCTCAATAACAAAATGATGAATGACAATCTCGAAAATTTTCCTCTGACAACTGCCTTTCAAATTTAAACTAAAATCTTGCCGGTTCACGTCACAAAAAACGAAGGAGGCCACGACGTCTGTAGCGGTTGTAATGCTACAGTTGCTATTATCACTGGTCCCAAGCTATGTGGCGAAAGGGGAAAAAAAAACGTTTGGGCAGAGAAAAACAAAGGCCGCAAAAAGGTTAGTGGGTTTATGTTCAGCGTTACCTCTACTACCCAATGAATATCTTCTTAGGGGGTGGGATGAAATACAATTAGAGTACAGTGGCAAAGCAAATATAATGATTCAAGTGTTCTTACGCTATGTGGCCAGTCAATGGACGTCTAGGGATATCCATAAGATTGTAAGTGTTTTTGCCAACAGACACAGAACAAATAACGTGTGTGAATCATGGCACAGCAAAATTAACAAAAAGCTGAATAAAAAAACAACGAACATGCTGAGGTTGTTAAATGAATTAAAGAAATTAACCACCTTTAAAAATCATTCTCGAGTTAGGTCGAGATCAAGCCTGGCAACTGATAACGACGACTTTATAAGAGAAGTTCAGATGGAACTTATTACGGGCGAGATAACGGTTATTTCTGCCTTAGATAAATTACGATGAAAACGTATTTGTTTAATGTAAAGTATTAAATATAAGAATACAATTATTTTGTTTGAGGTTACGGTTACGTTTTGAATGTGTTGTGTTGAATGAATAAAAAGTTAGTAAATTCTTTGGTTTTCACGATTACTCATGCCCTATACGGAACCCTAATACATAGGTACATTTTTTTTCTACAGTCAGCTACAGAAAACATATACCAAACACCATATAAAATTTAGACGCACACCTCGGCTGCTTCGAAATATCTGACGGCGACTGTACATACGCAAACTTCTAGCTTGCTTATAGCTTCAACTATAAAAAAGTTATGCATGTAATAAAACAAAATATAAACACTCTAGAACATTCTTATAATGGCTTAAATATAGTTGATACAGTAAAATCCAACATTTGTAGAGCTTGCCGGAATATACATATGATATCATTTGCAAATTCTTCACTTAAACTTCGTACGAGTATATTTTCTGGAGCATGGACTACCTCTTGCCAGTTTCCATGTTCGTGGTCCGGGCATACACAGTTACTTGGAGGTATGTAAAAGTTATGGTTACACAGCAAACAAACCTTTAATAAGGCTGGTATTTCAAATAATGCATGGTTGCTGCATCCACTAAATACACAATCAGCACTTTTAACGGGAGCTCGTCTGAGAAGAGGTCGATCGCGAGATGCCGTCACTTCGCCCACACACACTGATTGACATGAAGATTATTTTTCGCCGCGTGCACCAAAAAGTATTACGAAAAAAGTTTTTATTATTAACTGATTTTATGGAATAAAATAGTCTTTTATATACACTTTTCAATATGAATGTACATTCCTACCACAATAATTTTATTACCGTACTGTAGTTAAAAAAAAATAACTCTGGTCCGGTCAACTGTACCACAGTTAACAGAAAAAAAGATAGATCAGTAAACTGTAACACTGTTAAAAAAAAATTACCACAGTCCGGTCAACTGGACTTAGCCAACTGTACCACGGGCAAAGAGGGGCATTTATAATTTATATTACAGTGGGTCCACGGGGAATGAAATTATTTCTGTTATGACCCGTAGGCCCACGAAAACTGGCGGATTGAAAGTAATAAATTATAACCTACAGCAGTGGGTCTACGGGGAAAAAAAATTTACCCGTGGACCCACTGTGGGTCATAGCCGGGGGACCACGGGTAAAAGGGGCATGTTTTTTGTGCGTGCACCCGGCTCCATCGAATTATAAGACGTTATCACGTCAAAAGACAGTTTGCATTCAGCGAGAAGAAAATTCTTAAATGTTAAAAAGAATCAAGTCGTCACATTAAATGAAGTTGTTGTGCCTCATGCATTAGCTAAGGGCTTTTTGCGATATGAAGATGGCGAGAGTGACAAAATATTAATATTTTTTGTCGTACATCGAAGCGAATACTTGACACATTAACTTCAGAAACTTATTTCGCAAATGGAACATTCCCCACAACTCCCAAGCTCTTTTCTCAGGTGTTACATTGACCTATTTTCAAGCATTCAGTCAACAAATATTCTTCCTGTGATTTACGCATTACTCCCAAATAAAACCCAAGAAACCTACAAACGACTGTTCGAAATATGTACTGAGAGATGTGTTTGATTAACGCATCCAAAATTTAAAATGTGACTACGAAACAGTGATTTTGAATGCAGTTAAAGCTGTGTACCCAGAAGCTAATATAAGCGGATGTTATCGTCACTATCAGAAGGCAATTTGGCGTAAATCAAAGGAACTGGATTTAAATTCTTCAAGAGAATATAGACAAACAATAAGAGCGTGCACTAATTTACCGTTGCTACCAGCACAGTACATATCTGAAGCATGGGCGTATATCCAAAGTTTAATTCCGGCTACTGAAAACTTGACGAAGTTTTTGGAATATTTCCAAAATCAGTGGTATCCCAAGATGACGCCGACAGTATTAAGTTGTGCAAACCAAAAACATCGAACCACAAACGCCGCTGAAGGATACCATAGGGATTGTACAATAACGTACATAGGAACGTTTTTTTTTAAAGGTGATTTAAAAAGCTTAGCGCCGTTTATAGACGGCAATGGGGTACTAAGAGTAAGCGGCAGGTTGCAAAATGCAACAATTCCTTATTCTCAAAAGTTTCCAATAATATTGCCTAAGAAATGTCATTTAACAGAAATAATAAGGTATGAGCATCTATTGCTTCTCCATGGCGGTTTAAAAGAAACTGTGAGCAGTTTATCTCTGTATTATTGGATTATTAACTGTGCTAGAGAGGTGAAAATAATTTTGAATAGGTAAATGTATTACTTGTTTCAGACTCAAAGCTCAAGTAGCGTCTCAGCTCATGGGATCCTTGCCATTCGATAGGGTTAATGAAGCCAAGGTGTTTGACATTGTCGGAATAGATTATTGCGGCCCTTTTAGCGTAAAGCAATCTTCACTGAGAAGAACTATCACGTCCAAAGGCTATGTGTGCGTTTTTGTATGTTTCTGCACAAAAGCAATGCATCTAGAATTAATTTCAGACATGACAACCCCGAAATTTATTGCAGCGTTAAGAGGAAATATGCCGGTCGAAGGAATTGAAAAATAGGTATTTGCTAAATCTATTGCTGTCGCGCCGTGACCTGCCCAGACGACGTCGAGTGCGATAAGAACAACTACAGCTCGGACCGAAAATACCTATGAAAATTATCCAAAAACAACGTTTCGTAGTCCCCTGATTTCTTCTCCAAAACTTAACCGATTAAATATGTTTTTTCATTAATTGTTTAAAAAATGTCATAACTGTGTTTCTATGTTCTTATATTTTGATATAATTGTGTTAAAATTGGTTTCTAGAGGTTTGAACACAACGGAAAAAACTTGCCAATTTTTCATGTTTTTGAAGGTTAATATCTCTTTTAATAATTCAATAAAGAAAAAAAGGAAAACATAGGAACATGCTAATCAATCATTTGATTGTTGATGCAAAAAATCATTGTTCTACGGGTAATATCCAGCGAGGAAACAGGGGACTACGTTTCCATACAAAATATGACCGCTCCATTTCCTCTTAAAGCGGTTCATTTCTAGAAGAGGGCTTCCAAGCAAAATCTATTGCGACAATACTCAGACGTTTAAAGGCGCAAATAACGCTTTAACGCTTTAAAAGAGCTAGTCAACTTAAGTTTTAAGAAGCATCAAGACACTGTTTTGAATTATGCTTTATGTAGAGGCACAGAGTTCCATTTCATCCCAAGTTATTCCCCTACATTTGGAGGGATCTGGGAAGCGGCGGTAAAAAGTGCCAAATTTCATTTTAAGAGAGTCATAGGCAACAGTCTGTTCACTTACGAAGAGTTCAATACCGTTTTAGTAATGGTTGAAGGTATACTAAACTCAAGACCAATAACGCAACTGTCAAGAGACAGCAGATTTTAGCTTCTTGACGCCAGGCCACTTTTTAATTGGCAGAGCTCTAACAACAATTCCTGAGCCTGATATTTGTTATACATCCCAAAATCGGTTGCGATTGTGGCGGCGTTGTGTCCAAATCCACCAACATTTCTGGAACATATGGCACAAGCAATATCTGGGTCTGCTAAACAACCGCTCAAAGTGGCATTCATGTCATCCGAACTCCGAACTAAGATGTAGGAAACCTAGTTTTGTTAAAGAATATTAATGCTGGTCCTTTAAACTGGCCGGTGGCAAGGATCACCAAAGTACACTACGGTTCTGATCAAAAAGTCATAGTTGTTGAAGTTAAGCTTTCTAATGAAAGCATTTCCAACAGGGCCATAAATAAAGTTTGTGTATTGCCTATAAATTGATAAAAAAAAATTATACAGGGTGTCCCGTGGCAGATTTTGGATTTGAAATTTGAATATTTTTCCAACGGTTGCGCGTGGGAGCGGGAAAGTGTTACCGTTTGATTTGGCATTTGTGCGGATTGTTTACCCATGGTGCAGTAGTGGACTGGCGTGCACCGCGGTTTCGCAGTTAAAGCGTATTTTAAAGCATAAATTTCTGCGCTGTAGCTCACCGGTCATTTTGTTCTCACTACAATATTTGTCTATTAAGTGATGGACCGAGAGGAATTCTGATTAGGACGTGGGTCCAGAAATTCCATACAACACGTCCCAGCCAAACGTGAAGGACTGATCAAAACATTGGACGTTTTGAAAGCAGCGTGCAAAATAGTCCCCGCCATTCCGAGCGTAAGAAAGCGTCAAGTTTGCGGCTGCCAAAAACCATAATACACCGTTTTTCAAGCTTGGACATTAAATTCCATCCTTTTAAGATCCAATTGGTACAGGAATTTTAAACTTAGTCGGTCAGAGAGCGGCAGGAGTTCTCTGGGAACATGTGATGACCCTTCTTCGAGAAAATCTTCCTCGGAAAATCGAATAGCCGGTTTAAAGACATTGGCATGGCCATCCAGATCACCAGATCTCACGTCTTTGGTTTTTTTTATCTATGGTGGAAACTTAAAGATAAATTTATACGACAATGACCTGACGAATCTTTTAGAATTAAATGATAATATGACTCAAAAAGTTGACGCCATTTTTCCGTCAGTACTGCAGCGCATCAATCAGAATGCACTGGAAAAATTCACCGAGTGATTGCGCTGCGATGGAACACATTTCGATAAAGTACGCTTTAAAAAACAAAATCCGCATGATTCATCTTTCTTTTCATTACAAATACATTTATTTTCACAATTAAAAACATCTTTAAAATTAACTTTGAAATCCAAAATCTGCCACGGGACACCCGGTACACTTACTTCAAAATTGCAAAAGTATATTTACTTAACTGTAAAATATGGATAGTGTGATCAGTGGGTAGTTTTGCCTGGAAAATTTTCCGGGAGTTTTGAAAATTGGTAATATTATAGATTTTGACGTGCTCTTTCTGAATTTCAACTTTGCCACCTCGTATCTTTGCCGCTAACGCCGCCATATTGGAAAAATGGCGCGTGAAAGCAGTTTTTTGACAATATCTCCTGTCTGACTCATTTTAAGATAAAGCAGTCTATTACAAAATAAAACTAGAGACAATTTCCTACAATTTTTGTCTTAGTGCTTATTTCATAAAGTCAATAGTTTTGGCGTACGAGCGCCACAAAGTGTACTCTAACACTACTCCACGAAAAACTCAGCTTGTCTTTTGTCATTCAATAGAGGTTTTGACAGCCATATCTTAGGGAGTTATAAATATCTAAGGGCTAATTCATTAACAATATGAAAGAAACTATCACTTTACCGACTTCAGTGATCGTATAATGAACGAAATAGGCACTTCTATTTTGCTCGCAAAAAAGCGTGAGACGTATGAAATTTTGCGGCGCTTGCGTCTTTTTTGAGCTAAACTAGAGACCATTTTACCAAAAACGCGTAAGATGTCTGAAATCCTACGATGCTTACTGTTTTTTCGAGTCGATAAAGTTTGTATAGGATAACAATATTTTCGATATTTTTAATACTTTCTCACCGTATAAATTTTCCCTGAACTTCGACAAACATGTTAAAAAAAGAATTGGCCAAATTGGTCCAGGCGTTGTTGAGTTATGCGCTTACCAACACAATTTGCGAAGTGTACTTTGTGGCGCTCGTACGCAAAAACTATTGACTTTATGAAATAAACACTTAAACACAAATTGTAGGAAATTGCCTCTAGTTTTATTTTGTCATACACTGTTTTATCGTAAAATGAGTCAGACAGGAGATATTGTCAAAAAACTGCTGTTACGCGCCATTTTTCCAATATGGCGGCGTTAGCGGCAAAGATACGAGGTGGCAAAGTTGAAATTCGGAAAGAGCACATCAAAATCTATAAATTCACCAATTTTCAAAACTCCCGGAAAACGTTCCAGGTAACCCCTTTAACTCGTCTTTACTGACTGGATCAGGAGTACTATTTTTAAGTTGTTTATTTTTACTGGGAGCATTAAAGTTTTATCTTAGTTCTAAGCTGGCAAGTCAAGGATTGTGTTGATGGCTGAATATGTTAATCTATAGTTATATTTATGTTATTGTTGAATTCTCCCCCGGGAGTATGTTCGTGAACTTCTAAAGGTCCCTGGTTTTAGCACCATTATGTTTGTAGCAAAGCAAACACTTTTAAGTAGATTTACTATGTTTTAATGATTTAAATAAATATAAATGTACAGAGACGTTTTGATGGTTCGGAATGTACAATGGAAGAAACCGAGACCGAGAGTAGGTGAATGAATGACCAAATACATTGCGTTTCGTTCACGAACATCCCAATGTTCAAATTTAAGTATATTTTTTAATTCAGCTACGTTGTCACAAATCATCCAAAACGGCCCTTACTTCGAAGGCCCGCAAGAGCATTAAGTACGTTGAATTCCACCTAGTGGACATTTCCCGCAAGAGTGACAAACTTTTCACACCGTTCACATCGCAATACTCAAAGTATATTTGTTTTTCTTGGGTGAAAGTTTACAATATTCACTAATTTAGATATATGTATTGTGAATCAGAACACCTTCAAGTTGTTCTAGACCACATTTGACAACGAGATGTAGAACATGTGCTAAGCACCGTGTATAAACATCATTTTCGTAAGCATCGTGGAGTAACGTCCACAACTGCATCATTTTTACATTACTTGACTCGTCTGTAGAAAAATTAAAAAATAGTAACGAAAGAATTACTTCGATTTGTCAATTAGTTTCCGATTTAGAAGTAAAACAAGTTGTAAGCGCACGACGGCCGGGCTCGCGTCCACCGTCAGCACCAGCGCACCAGCGGCGCCGCCGGGTCGAAGTGCGCGAGCACGCGGTCGCTGCTGAGCTCGCGCTTCATCCTGTCGAAGGCCGCCTGCTGCCGCTCCGTCCACTCCCACCGTGCACCATCGCGCAGTATAAACTCGTGAAGTGGAGCCAGTATTGTTGACGCGTTGGGAACAAAATTGCGATAGTAATTCGCCATACCTAGAAAACGTTTAACCTCTGTTACGTTCAATGGTTTGGGCACTTCGACAATAGCCTCCACTTTTTTGGCGACCTTTGTAACCCGTTCTTACTAATAATATGTCCCAAACTATTATAATTATATAATATTCAAAACTATCTTGGAAAAGTGAGCATTTGTTTTTTTCCAACCTGAAACCTGATTCTTGAAATCGCTGGAATACTTATTCCAGCCGTGCCAAATGTATAGCTTTAGTCGGGCCTGTCACGCAAACGTCATCGAGAAATACTGTCACGCCCTCTATACCCGCCAACAGGTTCTCAATGGTGCGCTGAAAGATCGCCGGCGCGCATGCCAGACCAAACACTAAGCGCTTGTACTGAAATAAACCTTTGGTGGTATGTATTTATTGTCGTCAGTTTTTGCGACTCCTTACAGCGTAACTGATTATATGCCTGGCTACAGTCTAGCTTAGAGTAGTGCTGTCCATTGCGCAGCTTAGCAAAGATCTCGTCAATCTTCGGCAGAGGATATTTATCAACGTGAATGTCATTTCATTATTCAGCGTTACAGAATAATCCGCACAAATTCTGATACTACCATTCGATTTGGGCACCGGAACAATGGGAGTGGCGTACTCCGAATGGTTCATGGGCTCCAGGATGCCCACCTGCACCAACCTCTCGAGCTCTGCCTCGACCTTATCATTGATCGCGAACGGCAATGGGCGAGCCTTGCAAAACTTAGGCTTGGACCTTCCTTCAACTGCAAAGTAACGTCAGCACGTATGTAATAACCTAATTTTTTCCGATTAATTCTTTACATTTTTATCTAAAATTTAATCTAAAATTCACGGGTGATAATTTTGAGGTGCGATTTCTCGACTTTTCGACGCCATTTTTCCCGTCCCAAATAAGGCCGAATTTCCCGGGAATTCCCGCTTCGGGAAATCTTGAGCAGAAACCCTACCCTACATGCAGGATATCCAATACGTAGAAAATCTAACACGCAGGATGTCCAATACAAACGCAGAAAGTCCACTACGCTAAACGTCCAACACGCAGAACGTCGAAATCGCAAAATGTCCACTAATAATACTGTCATTACGTAGGAATTCACGACAAAGAAATGCAAATGAACCGAGAAAGCTGAATTTTTGATATGACGTAGAGAATGCCCAAAAAAGCTTAACTTAAAATTGTCGACCAAGATTTCCTATGTGGGTTTTCCGCCATCTTGAAAAAAGGTTAAGATCTTGTATTAAAGGTTAAGTAAGGTCTTGGTTTTAATCTGACGCCCTCGCGTATATTCTGCCATTTTTTTGAGAAACGTTTTAATTTTAATATACAATGACGGCATTCTGTCTTATGGACACGTGGAAAATAAAGTCAAATAAAGCTTTTAGGACACCCATCTATCTTATTTATCATATCGTATCCACAGACGAGAATGCTGCGGGCCTAGTATGGATGCGTTTATCGCGTGATAAAATGTGGATATAACGTCCGTCACTTTCCGTTATTTTTTTATAATTGCGCGAGTGACGGATGTTTTATCCACAAATCTTCACGCGATAAACGCAACCATATTAGGCCCCCCGATCTTTGAAGTTGATCTTTGTGTTTTTTTAGTCAAAATATTAATAAAGTAACGCCAAACTTTTCAATATATTTGGTTCATACAAAATCATTGAAAAAACAAATAAAATAAATATTATGTAGGTACTTCAAATCGGCAAACTTAAGAGGGCATAAACATTTCTATGCAACTCGTCAAACGCGCGAACGTTAGGTCGCGGCAGTGTTTCGCTGCTGGAGGGCTGACACATCGTGATCATTATTATGTGTATTACATTGTGACGAGGTCCTACCTGACCTGAACCTTTTTTCCTTTTTGGCCACTTCTCTAAATTTATTTTTATTAAAAAACAATTTTTAAATAAAATTTCTAAATTTTAAATTCAAAAATCTTTACGTGTTTGGAATCTATTTGGTTTGACACATTCGATATCCTGTCTTCAAAGAGACAACTTGTGCACGTTACGCCACAAACTTGTGGATTTTTCCCTGCAAAAACAGTTCATCAGTTACCTACCTTCATCAGTTTTCGTTATCAGTTACATATTAAGAACGTTTCCTTGTGTTCAGTTATTCTACCCAGTTTTATCGAGTTGTTGTGCTGTGGATAAATCATCTTTAGTTGTATTCGTTCGTTATCACCGAGGCACAAATTTGTAAGTTGCATATTCTATAGATTTGTTTTGAGTGTTTTAAGTTCTGTAATTTACCTTTGTATATCTCTTTGCCGTAGGTGCCTCCTATTTTTAAAATAAAAAAATGTCCATCACCTGGCTTTTCAATTTTATCACCACGCGACAACATATCCCCGTAGTATACTTAAGATAAATAGTTTTTTGCGTTGATATATTTTTCTTTTTAATAAAAATACATTTCTTGCTTTATTTGAGCGCAGCGCAGACGACAGATTTTTTGTGCGATCGAGTCTGCGGCGCACAAAAAGTCTTCGTGGATTATTTGTATTGTGCACCGGACTTTTTGCGTGTCATGTTCCTGTAATTCCATAGATGGATTCTATTTTCGCAGACTAAAAAGTCCGTCACGGATAGTCTGTCGTCTGGGCAGGGCGTTAACTGTCAAATGAAAAACGATTCAGATTTTTTTGCGTTAGACAATAGTGCTGCTGGGTTTGATAATAAAGTTGAAAGATGGTCGAGAAAACTCTATAATAAAAGTACAGTCGGCAAAAAAAATACACAATGTTGCAAGTAGTTAAGAAACAATAAAAATTATCCATAATGAGCGTACGTATGTCTCTAATTGGCATCGTTCAACTTTTTCTATCATCAACAAGTTCCGGCAACAGGTTGTTTTGATTTAGGCGCAGCGCAGACGTCAGAGTTTTGTGCGATCGAGTCTGCGCAGCCATAAATTGCCTGAATGGCGCGGTGACAGCTTCCAGGAATTTCCATTCAGAGTTTCGTGGAAATGTCAGCGCGCCATTCAGACAATTTATTGCTCCACAGACTCGATCGTACAAAACACTGTCGTCTGCGCAGCGCCTAAATCTAAGTAATTTTGGCTCCATTTTCTCCTTGCAGAACCCGTCATCTTTGGTGATTTTTACAGTTTTTAGTCTGAATTCAGCACGTGTCCATACCGGAAATAAACATAAGAAATTACTCGATTTTCTTGTGAAGTAATGAGGGTAAACGGGTCTAACACGCGGGGGTGTATGTGTGTGTGTGTAACATTTATATATACATTTACACGCAAACCCTTATCCTATAGCCCTTTTGGTGCTATTTAGCACGGACTAGTGCATTTTTTATTTTTATTGCATGAATAAAATAAATTTAGTTGTTATTTATTTATTTATTTAGGTTAAAATGCTTTATTTATCTCAAAATTCTGCCAATAAATGTCTCTTTTTTTTAACACACTACATAGATGGATAGATAGATAGAGAGATAGATAGATAGAGAGATAATACTTTATTTCATTTTTGAAAATCATATTATACATTTGAAATGTCAAAATATAATAAATTCACAAAAGGATCGTCACATAAGTAAATAATAAAAATTAACAAAAAAAATGTTACAATCATATGAAAAATGTCAAAAAAAAAATAGAAAAATAATAAAAATAAAAAAAAATACAATTACATCAGCAATTAGATGTAAATATAAATGTCAATATAAAAATAAAAATACGAAAGTAACTATAAAAACAGTGAATCACTCACAATCAATGTGAGAATGTCAGTTATCATTATTATCATAGAATATAATGTCAATGATAATAAAACCCGTGTGGTGCCGGGTTAGAATAGCACTACCCCTTTTCTTCCTGTGGGTGTCGTAAGAGTCGACTCTGGAAAAGGGTCAGTGTATTGTGGGCGATGGGCTAGCAACCTATCACTGCAATATCACGTTTAACCATCTGGTTACCCTGTAATTGCTAAACGTGGCACTGGATTTTTCAATTCATGTGCTCTGCCTACCCCTCTTGGGAATATGTATGTATGTATGTATGTATGTAAAAAAAACTAAAATAAAATAAAAATAAACATGGCATGGAGTCAACAATAAATAGTTATTATATAAATTCGTTTAAGGAGTAAATCGACTTATCCAACAAAAGTTTTTTCAGCTGGAAACCAAATATTTTGTCCGAACTAACATTCCTTAGGTCATACATACATACTTAGACATTAAACACACATACACGCATACAGCGAGAGAGAGAGACAGAGAGAGAGGGAGGGAGACAGAGAGAGAGGGAGACAGAGAAAGAGAAATACATACAAACATACTAAAATACACAGAAATTCACCCTCAAGAGAGAGCGAGAGAAAGAGAAACAGAAAGAAAATAGACACACACACACAAATAGCGAAAAAGATAGAGAAGGAGAGAATACACACACAGTAAGACACAAAAACAGGGATAGGGAGAGAGAGAGTCACCCTCACTCAGACTACTAATAGAGAGTGAGAGCTAGAGATACGTTGAGAGAGATTGGGAAAGGGGGAGAAAAAGAAATATACATACATACAAAAACACACTCACATGCAAGAATGAAAATCGGTTTACAATATCGAGTAACATACGTACAAATAACTATTTCTTTACCTTTTTTTTACGTTCCGCCACATTGAATTTAGAATAACGTCACATTATTTTGGACATGCTCTCAACAAGCCCTTTCATTTTATACCCATACTGTAGAATTGCAATAAAAATATCTATTCCGCCATCTTGGATGGTCCGCCATATTGGATTTAGAATGACAAAACCGTGACTATTTCAAGTTTCGTGGCCACTTCCTTTTTTTTGAGTTAGCAGGTATAAAAGTGACAGGTTGCTAGCCTGTCGCCTAAAATATACCTTAACCTGTGTCCTTAGTCACCTGTTACGACATCCACGGAAGAAATGGAGAGCTGTTATCCCTACACCACACAGGACTTAGAATTACTTCACATTATTTTTCGAGTTGCTCTCAACAAGCTCTTTCATTTGATATCCGTATTGTAGAAATGCACTATTAATCTCTGCTGCCATCTAGGCTAATAATTTGCACATCATATTACGCAATTCATACAAATATCATCAAAAATTGCAAAAAAACATACATTGCAAGTTAAATAAAAGCTTTTAAGAAGCTTACCGACAAAAATTTAATTTTCGATACAAGCTTTTTTTGCCGACTGTATTTTTGCCAACTGTACTTCATTGTCATCCACCCTAGATTATGTGCACCAGATTTCAAGTCGATCAGACTAATCGTTGAAGAGTTCCCTCCATCGGAGACAGGCTCGCCTGGGCCACCAGATGTCCATTACCGGAATATTGTATTGTCATCCAAGTTACATTGGTATACCAAGTCTCAGCTCAATCGGTATTTTGGGAGTGGTTTAAATCCTATTATGAGCGAGTTGCCTACAAAGCAAGATGCCCTATAGGCAGGATGTCTCAGAAGCAAGATGCCTAGCAAGAAGGATGTCTCAAAAGTAAGATGGACAAAAAGCAAAATGTCTCAAAGAAAATATGCCTAACAAGCAGAATGTCTCAGAAACAAGATAGCTAAAAAGCAAGATGTCTCAAAAACAATATGCCTAACGATCAGGATGTCTCAGAAACAAGATGGATGAAATGCAAGATGTCTCAAAGACAAAATGCCTAACAAACAGAATGTCTCAGAAGCAAGATGGCCGAAAAAGAGGATGCCTAAAACTAATAGACTACTGGCCCATCTTAAAAAACACATGGGTCATCTGAACCACCAGGAGACCTATCTAGAACGATATATCCCATCAAAAACATTCTGTAAAAAATCTACCCAAGTCTCGTTGAAGCTGCTTGTTTATCTCTAAAAAGTAATGAAATCT
>BHDV01001545.1:170236-181774 GCA_005406045.1 Adoxophyes honmai
CATATACTACGCTTGGTCACCGAGGGGGGGGAGGGGGTCAAAAAACACGAAAAAATGGGTCACGTAGTTTGGGTATGTTCCGTTATGAAACTTGTCTGTTTTGACATTGCGGTGTATTGAGAACATTGTAGTATGGTTATTTGGTTGTAACGAACCGGTAACATAAAATTATACTTTGTTCGCAGAGCAACATTGTATTGTTTACTTTATTTGTCGATTCTTATTATGTTTATATGTTTCTGAATTCTTCAGAAGTTCCTGAGTGCCGCGCGGGATCGGCCTCGCTTGATATGTCGATATTAGCCCTTCAATTAAAATAAGGCGTTGAATACCTATTATAACTGGGGCAATCAAAAACTATATTTATGATCTAATGTTTGGTCTAGGTTCAAATTGCATTCTGTGTTTTTAGGTGTTATGGTCATCTACATTCTATGTAAATGTGCATTAGTGCGACAGTGACCAAATCGTAGGCGAGATAAAATGGTGTAAAATTTTCTTCCTTTATAAACTTACTGTTTAGTGAGCCATGGTTTTTTTCCAATAGCTTCATTAATGGATGCATACCATGAACCTTTGCTTAATTTGGTTTCCTCCCAAAGAGCGGACCACTCAGCGAGACAACTTTATTTGATTTTGGTAATTAAATCCGAATAACACCAACACCACGCGAGACAGAGCTGCCCTCATCCCTGCCTTGGCGATTATTGTAATTATTTGCAGTCTTCGCCAGAAAGTCAGCGTTTTCGTTCCCTTTTACCTCGATATGAGCCGGAGTCGGATATTATCTCGATGAAGTTGTAGCCACAATTCTTTGATCTCGTAGATTACCTCTGTATAGTTTACTTTCTGTTCATAATTGTGCTTTGGAGACATTTCAAAACGCTCATGCTGTCTGTTACAATTAACCACTTTTCAGTATGGCTAGTACATACTTTGTTTGATGAACTGGAGAACTTTTAATATGGGAACTTTTTATATGGAGAACTTTTAATATAAATACTAAAATATTCGGTTAGTTTCTCTCCGTATCCAAATTTAAAATGAGGGATATAAAAAGCAGATGAACAGGTAGAAATTGATTTTGAGCCATCCGTGTAAACTGGTATGAAATTTAAAATTTTTGAAATCTTTTGGTATACTACTTCATCTTTGTTTTTCAAATTTGGTTCAATATGAATAGGGATGGTGACATATTTGCTTTCATAGCTTCCATTAAAACAAGCCCAATTTTTTTCATTAATAAATAAATTACTGCGCTGTTTAACTGCATTCAAATATGAAAAGTCATGAAGGATGTATGGAACTGATGAGAGATTTGAACAGGAATTTGAAA
This sequence comes from Adoxophyes honmai, assembly GCA_005406045.1. NCBI lineage: Eukaryota > Metazoa > Arthropoda > Insecta > Lepidoptera > Tortricidae > Adoxophyes > Adoxophyes honmai. Next base: position 171,573 of record BHDV01001545.1, read on the forward strand.
CTTTTTGAAGAGAATATTGGGAGCTAATGAACTTAACCTTTTGAACGCTTTCATTTTTGAATGAAGTGATCACTCACACGCCAACAACCGTGGCGTTATCAAAAATGACGAATCTCATAGTGCAGTGCAAAACATTTATCGATAAAATTTACTAGCCTCTAAGACTAGCCTCGGTAGTCGTAGTACGAGAATGAGTGGCCGCTTTCCAAAATACGAATTATTTCTTCTGCAGTAAGTACAAAACGTCAATTTCATGGGTAAGGTCCAAATAGCTCACAATCAGAATGATAGACAATTGTGTTGATAAGGTTTCATTAAGTACTTCTTGTAAGAAGTTTTGACGCCTCTATGTAAAGCCGAATTTATACCTGCAACTCCTGCAAGTTATTGACGCTAGCTCGAAAACTAAGAACAAGATGCAGATAACTGCCACTCACGGCATTCCCTCATAATAACTTGCCGGTATTATACGAGTATAGGTATCTTGCTTTTAGCTTCGTATACTGTTTTAAAAAATTCTGTGAATCTCATACGTAACAAAACCGGTCAGGAAAAGTCAATGGAAAGGTCCAATTTACGAATTTTGTTTCTTTTTGTTCATCCCTACGCCATCACTAGTACAGAGTATTTACCGTCAATGACGTCATAGGCTAGCCACTAAAGTGGTCGTTGGCGTACAAGGAACTATGATTTCCCGCGATCATAGAGATGTGACTTTTACGCTATACAGATACATTTTTATATCGAAATATCAATGTCAGTAAGTAAATCGTAAACTTAAATTTTGTTTCAGTATGTTTTTATGCTGAGACGATGATTTACATACATACATACAATCACGTCTATGTTCCCGAATAGGGTTGGCAGAGCACAAGAAACGTGACACAGACCAAATCATTATTATGACTATATGACGCTTCGCAGCCACTTTTAGCGTAGTTTAAGGTTTGCAAAGATAGAAGAGGTAGAATAGTGACAGGTTGCTAGCCTGTAGCCTAAAGCATAACTAAATCTATTTCCGTAGTTGCCTCTTAAGACATCCACGGTCGAGAGTTGTTATTCTATCCCGATACTACACGACAAAAACGATGATAGAATGTTATAAAGTAGACTAGGATTACAAATATTGGAAAAGACAACTTCGTAACAATATTTTCACAATTAATAGTCAAATGTAAATGAAACAGATTCGGCAACAGCTCTAGCGACCACTTTAGTGGCTATTGGCGTATGAGACACTGACATTATTGCGTCAAATTATATCCGAAGAATAATCCCGAAATTTTCACATTTTGACCTGTCCAAGCATTCGTTAATTCTTTTAAGGAACAAAATATGAATTGATGTTCCGTTTAAGCCAGTAGATATAAAGAAAAGCAGTTCACAATTGATTTTATTCATGATCAAAGTGCACTGTCACTCTGACCCTTTTAGTGGTCGTTGGCGTGGTGGGCACGACAGCACTCGACCACTTTAGTGGCTCTTGGCGTTCAAAAGGTTAAGAGGAAATGGAGCGGTCATATTTTGTATGGAAACGTAGTCCCCTGATTCCTCGCTGGATATTACCCGTAGAACAATGATTTTTTACATCAACAATCTAATGATATATTAGCATGTTCCTATGTTTTCCTTTTTTTCTTTATTGAATTATTAAAGGAGATATTAACCTTCAAAAACATGAAATATTGGTAGGTTTTTTCCGTTGTGTTCAAACCTCTAGAAACCAATTTTAACACAATTATATCAAAATATAAGAACATAGAAACACAGTTATGACATTTCTTAAATATTAAATGAAAAAACATATTTAATCGGTTAAGTTTTGGAGAAGAAATCAGGGGACTACGAAACGTTGTTTTTGAATAATTTTCATAGGTATTTTCGGTCCGAGCTGTAGTTCTTCTTATCGCACTCGACGTCGTCTGGGCAGGTCACGGCGCGACAGCAATAGATTTAGCAAATACCTATTTTTCAATTCCTTCGACCGGCATATTTCCTCTTAAATGAAGCAGGAATTTGAGTTTTAAATACTTAAATCTTAATATTAGGGGTGGAACACTACATTCCACCTGTAAAGAATTAAATTGGAGTTGTTCTAAACGCATCAATCACGGTTCTTAGACTATGATTCTGAAGAATGTCCAGTTTTTGGACCAATTTATAATTAGAAGCGAAGCAAAGGAAACCGTATTCAAAATGACTGCGCACTAATGACTTGTATCGTAGATTCAATAATATTTTAGGATCTGAACCCCAATATGTTGATGATAATGATTTTATAATATTCAAAGCCTTTGAAGCTCTTAGTGTAACGTGATCGACATATTTGTTCCAAGACAAGTTTTTCATAAAAAAATCCTAGAAATCTTATTGAGTCAACAAGACATAACTCAGAGTTATTGTAAAAGATTTTACAAGTGTTTTGTTTATTGCACACTCCATTAAAAATTACTACTTTAGTTTTGCCAGCATTTATATCTAAGTTTAAGTAGGGGAACCCGGGGCAATACGGGCCCCTTAAGGGTAAATCGTAATTGTAAGAGATTGGAGTAAACTACGATATTGTTTACATATCCATTTATTGGAGTAGTTATCCGTCTTTCAAATTAACAGCAAATAATTAGTTCAGTCTTTCATTTCTTCGGACTATAGCCATTTAACAAAAAAACACAAATTGCTCATATTGCCCCGTACCGTACCCGGGGCAAAATGATCATACCTGGGGCAAAACGAGCATAAGTAACAAAAATAATGATATTAATTTAAAATCAAGCACAAAAGGAAGAAATATCCAATTATTCATCGACGTTATCACCTTCGCCGGCGCATTAGCAGTGAGCCCACGCTTGGAAAGAAATCCAGCCCTCTTTAGACTATACCCAACAAACATTTTAACCTTATAAAATTTACTCTTTAAGGCTTACGCCCTCATAGTGGTTTTAAAAGAGCATTCATTATGGCAGTGTGACTTAAAGCGGCACTCTATAAGAAGATTTGGCTAATATTACCTTAACTCTTAGCAAAGCATCGGAAATCACGACTATTTCCGAACTCATTTTTTACCAATCATAACTTACGTTGCTATGGTTTCTGTGAAAACTGTTTAACAATGTCCGCTAGAAGCGTCACCGTATAGGCGGACCGGTTGTCGTTAAGGCCTACTGTTACATCAACAGTTACTAGGTTACGGTTGCTAGACTTGCAATTGGTTGACGAATACAACCGAACAAGCCGTCCGAACTCGCACGAAGAAATCATCGGGAAAATTCGGAAAATCCCGAGCCTACCGTTATTTTCCGGGCTTTGACGTTACTATGGTCACGATGTAACAAGAACTTCTTGGCCAATAGGTGATCACAATACCACCGGAAACTATCGTTGTTATGGCTACGCCATAGCGTAAAATCTGCTATTTGACATAGTTAAAATCTGACAATTGGCTCGTTTCCTTCCGAGTCAAATCAGCAGCTTTTTTAAATACTTATGTCAAAGTTGATTCGAGTGCTTATCCGTTAATGTTTTGATAATCTGCGAATCGTGTGACATTTGACATGGCGGTTATTACTTTTAATTACGCAGACGTCAGTGGACGCTGTACATTGAAAATTCCATTTACTTTGTATGAAAATATTAAATCTTTAAAAAAAAGTTTTTTTTAAGATGTAGAACAAAAGAAGTTCCGTTTGAGGAGTTAAGTCGATACCTACATTTAAAGCCCCTATGTCAGGGACACCCTGTATATCAGCCCCCCGGATTAGTCGTACGGATACGGATGGCAAAAGACCGGATGGTTTGACGCTGGTTCCTTGGCGGAGAGAGCGCTGTCTCCTGCGGGACGCAACTTGTGTTAGCACATTTGCTGCGTCCCATTTAGGCCAGACCACGAGATGCACTGGTTCCGCCGCAGAGAGTGCTGCGAGAGCGAAACATTCTAAATACTCCGCATTGGAATCGGCGTACGACTTCGTGCCGGTTGCGGTCGAGATGGCTGAGTCTTGGGGCTCTGAAGCCCTGTGCTGTTTGGGGAATTAAGCCGTCGATAGCGAGATAAGGGCAGCAATCCTCGGCCTGGCTCGTACCTGGTTCAACAGGTCCCCATTGCCATTCAGCGGGGTAATGCTGCTAGTATTATGGGGACCTTTGAGACAGGTACGTCGCTAGGGAGATTTTAACATAGTACTAAATTTTAATTGTTTAATTTTTATAGGTAGATTATTTTGTGATTTAATTAAGTTTTAATTTAGTTATTTCTTGTTGTTATGTCGTATGTATATACATATTTAATTATTCAGTAAATAAATGTTTAAAAAAAATGAAAGGAATGATATTTAAATTATAAAACTGGAAAACCTAGTTCACGTTTCGCGGACGTTTTTCACGAAAATTACTTCACATTGAATATGAAACTGTGAAGACTGTTTTTCACGTAAATAACGGAGATGCAGTCACAATAATATTATACTTACCCGTTATGCTGTGCACAAAATATTATTTTTGACGATTCGTTTCAATCGAATCAGAAACCGGAATTGTGACAACACTGTTCGTATCAAGCAGGTCACATTATTTTTACGTTTGACATTTCGAGCTGTCATTTTAGTCTCCCGTACTAAAAAATAGATCTTAAAGAAATAAAATTACTAGGTGTAATAATAGATCATAAGTTAACTTTTAACGCACATATTTCATACATATCCTCGTTCTGCCCAATGTGCTCAATAAAGAACACTTTATGTTTAGTGGTTTCTGTTCGAAGTTTTTTGTTTATACTTCAGGATTCTGCCCAATGTTCTCAAAAAATCACATATTTGAATTTGCCGCTTACTGGCTAAAAGTTCCACATTTGGCGATTTTGATTTACTCGTTTCTGATTGGTTGAAATATTGGCCAGTTAGCAATCAAGGCTTTTTGTTTAACTGGCTTGCATTTGCCTATCAGTGTCACGCCACGTGTTAAAGATGGCGAAACTTGAACATACAATTTTCAGTAAAAAATGTCTTGGGCAGAACCCATCAAACGAAATTGTGCTTAATTAAGAACATTGGGCAGAAACCAGATGTTCATTTAAAAAAGCTTGGGCAGAACGAGGATATGCAAAAAAACACTGGGCATTTTCAAACAACTATCGAAGGCAGCAAAGACGAACTGGGGTCTCCACCCTGAGGTAATCAGGATAATCTACACAGCAGTAATAGAACCAATAATCCTTTACGCCGCCAGTGTCTGGGCTCCAGCGGCGGAGAAGCTGGGTGTTATCAAACAACTAGACACGGTGCAGCGAGGTATTGCCCAGAAAATGTGCAAGGCGTACAAAACGGTCTCCCTCAATTCGGTAAGGGTATTATTGACCGGGGTACTTCCTTTAGACCTCAGGGTACGGGAAGTGGCGGCCCTATATGAGGCAAAGAAGGGAGTGCCCTGCCCAATGCTCGGGGATTGGGAGGTAGAACGCATGACATCAGCGTTAGAAACCCCCCACCCTGCAGAAAACTCTGAGCTACAATTCACCGACCTGGCGGACCGGGCAGAACTACAAGCACACATTGGGTACGACGTCACGATCTTTACGGACGGAAGCAAGATAGAGGGAAAGGTCGGGGCGGCCGTATCCATGTGGAGGGGTAATGAGGAAGTTAAAGCAGTCAAATTAGCACTACCAAAGTTCTGCACGGTCTACCAGGCCGAGCTGTTAGCTTTAAACAGGGCAACGAGGGAGATCGTAAAAAGTAAGGAAGCTACGTTTGGAGTTTACAGCGACTCTAAAGCGGCACTACTGACAGTAGTAAATGTTGCTTGCCTCCACCCCCTTGCTGTGGAGACCCGAAACAATGTGAAAACAGTGACCCGAATGGGAAAAACTGTCGCATTGTTTTGGGTCAAAGCACATGCGGGGCTGGAGGGAAACGAAAGAGCCGACCAACTGGCCAAGAGGCGGCTGTAAACTCCAAGCGTAAACCAGATTACGAACTGCGTCAAGCGTAGCATACGCGCGGCTACGATTGACATACTCGTATGGGATCAGAGATACAGGACGGGCAATACCGCAGCCTCGGACCGCAGCGATAAAAAAACTCTTCTTTCCAGATGCTGTAGCGGCGTATAAAATAATAAGAATAATTGAAAGCACGAATATAAAAACACAGATAATGACAGGGCATGGTGAGTTCTCACAGTACTTAAATAAGTTTAAGTGCAAGGAGAGCCCATCATGCAACTGTGACCCAGAAAAAGAGGAAACAGTAATGCACATATTGCTGGAATGCCCAATACATGATTACGAAAGACTAAATATAGAGCAGGAAGTAGGCAAATTGGAAATTAGTAATTTAAATAATATAATAGCAAGTAAAAGAAGAGATAAATTCTTAGAATATTGTGTAAAAATAGCAAAAATAGTAATAAACAGAAATAAAACAAAATAATGAACAATTCAGTTAATAGTAACTAGCTTTTGCCCGCGGCTTCGCTCGCATTAAATTCGGAATGACACAGAAGAGATCTTAGAATTATTTGAATACGCTGCTGTAGACGATATGTATATTATTACTACCTATGTCTTTCAATTGGGGAATAGGATACAAAGATTCTAAGCATCTGCTACATAGAAAACATTCATAAATTGCAGAATGCTCCATAAATACTTTACTTACACCCCTCATTTTAGAGAAGTGATGGATTATAAAAATACTAAAAGTAGCCTCTATGTCACTCACTCTCCATCCCTTCGACTATCTCCATCTTACCTGCATGCCAAATTTCAAGCGACTGACTTAAGCGGTTTAGATTTTTCATACAATGGGATTTTTCCGCTAACTCCCGTTCCCGTAGGAATTTCGCAATATCCTGTTGCAGCTACGCTTTAACTTTACTAAGGTACCTGCACGCCAAATTTCAAGCGTCTAACTTAAGCCGTTTAGATATTTCATACAACGGGATTTTCCCGCTAATTCCCGCTCCCGTAAGAAATCCGCAAAATCCTGTTGCAACTAAGCTTTAAGTTTACTAAGGTACCTGCATGCTAAATTTCAAGCGTCTAACTTAAGCGGTTTGGATTTTTCATACAACGGGATTTTCCCGCTATTTCCCGTTTCCGTGAGAATTTCCCAATATCCTGTTGCAACTAAGCTTTAACTTTACTAAGTTATCTGCATGCCAAATTTCAAGCGTCTAACTTAAGCGGTTTTTGATTTTTCATACAACGGGATTTTCCCGCTAATTCCCGTTCCAGTGGGAATTTCGCAATATCCCGTTGCAACTAAGCTTAAAGTTTATTAAGGTACCTGCATGCCATTGTTTCGCGAATTGTGACGTCACGCAAGACGCCATGACAGTTTAGAGCGTTTTCGGGGGAAATTTAAATTGTGTTTTTCAAATGTGAAATACTTCTTGTAAATATTAGTTTTCTATAAAATAAATGTATTTTTGGGATATAATAAGTACTAAGGTGTGTAATTAACCAGTTTTTGAAATTTAGGAAACTTGACTAGTTGCCATATAAAAAGTTTAATAATAATCTCAGTCTCAACTTTCATTAGCCAGACTCTATCGTTTTTCCAACTGCGTCTGACATGCTGAGTTTTTAGGTTTTTTTTTTAGTCAAAAATATGTTTTTTCGATATACATATCTAATGTCAAGCTATAGCGATATCAAGCTGGCATTTTTAAGTCATTTAAATCATGGATAGGTCTATTTTACATTTCGTTTCGTGTGTTCTGCCTACCCCATTTGGGAACAAACGCGTGATTTTATGTATTTTATATTATGTAAAACCTAGTGAGATAAAAACTCCTGACTAATCATCTGCTTTCGTTCGACTTTATTTGAAACAATAAATGCTGTATAGACGGGTTTCTTTTGCTTTCAATAAAAAAAAACTATTTGAAGTAAGATTTTGAGGTTATCTTAATATCTTATCTTTGGATTTGAACTTCAGAACTACACTACACTAACACCTCAAATTGTACAAATAAAATTCATCTCCCGGAACATAGTAATTAACTTTAGTACAAAGATTTAAACCGTTTTAACGAAACAACATTGAAATGAACTTTAATATTTCTAGTCTTGGACGCTTTGTGTGGAAGTCACAAACAGTTGCTGGATGTAACGTAAGAAAATTAACCTTATAAGTTGCATTAAGTACATGTAAGAATAAGAACTAAATATATCCAGTAGTTTTTAATTAATATTTTATAAGAGGTGATTGAAGAAATAGGTTTAATGTAAGCTCAGGCTAAAAGCCCTAACAGACGACCAAATTTGGTTTGGTCCAAACCACGAACTTGGTTGGCTCCAAACCAACACAACAGAACAAATGTGCGGCCAACCGCTGAACACACGTTCGAATTTGGTTTGGAGCCAACCAAGTTCGTGGTTCGGACCAAACCAAATTTGGTCGTCTGTTAGGGCTTTAACACATTCAGAACCAAGGACCCGGCTCCCGGGCTCTTCAAAACATTCGCGAGATACCGAGAACCCGGGAGCCGGGTTCATTTTGTACTAGCTATAGACTGCTCGGTTCCGCGCAGATGTTTTGATTTTATGTGTGGTCGTGAATGTGTTAAGTAACTGCATTTATTGTAGCAATTTTGTATAACTTTAAATAAACCTAATTTGCTCAAGTCCTCCGAAACTTAGTGTATTTTGCCATTTAAGAATACAGGCGCCCTTTTGAGGCTGATTAAAATGTAAGATTGAAAAAAAAAAAGAATACAGGCGTGATGTTTGTTATTTTAAATTACTTAAAATTGTACTATTGACTTTATTGTTTTAGTACCAACAAGTCAGAAACAAATGGGCGAACTGGATGATGATAAGAGATGTTAAACGCCGACGCTTGAATGCTGAGCACTTTCTTGAAAGGACACGAGTCAATGCTTTGAGGAAGAATGATGTTCTTCCTGTTGAGATTAGGGAGATGGCAGACAAGGATATCAATAAGTTTGACCTGAATGCATGTCCTCTCAGGATTAATAACAGATGTGTTGTTACATCCAGGTAATTTTATGACATTTAGAGCTTTTTGAAATAAAAAAAACCTACAATTTGAGTCAGATATGGCGCCTTTAGAATTAACCTTTTGAATCAGAGAGCCACTAAAGTGGTTGAGTGCTGTTGTGCCCACCTTGCCAACAACCCATAAAAAGGTTGGAGTGACAGTGCAGTTTGCTCATAAATAAAATCTATTAAGAATTACATTTCTTTATATCTATCTACTGGCTTAAACTTTACATCAATTCATATTTTGTTCCTTAAAAAAATTGACGAATACCTGGACAGGTCAAAATGTGAAAATTTTGGGATTATTCTTCAGATATAATTTGATTTCTCCATGTGGTGTCGGGTTTAGAATAATACCTCTCCATTTCTTGCGTGGATGTCGTAAGAGGCGACTAAAGACATAGGTTAAGTAAATTTTAGGCGACAGGCTAGCAACCTGTCACTATTCTAACTCTTCTGTCTTTGCAAACCTTAAACTATGGTAGAAGTGGCTGCGAAGCGTGATATAGTCATATTAATGGTTTGGTCTATGTCCCGTTTCGTGTGCTCTGCCTATCCCATTCGGGAACACAGGTGTGATTGTATGTATGCATGTAAATCATTGTTTTAGCATAAAAACATACTAAAACAAAATTGAAGTTTACGATTTATTTTACCTACTGATATTGATATGTTGATACAAAAAATTTACCTGTATAGCGTAACAGTCAATCTTTCCCTATAATCGCGGGAAATCATAGTTCCTTATTGACGGTACTAGTTATGACATAGTGGTGAATAAAAAAAACAAAATTCGTAAAATGGACCTTACCAGACCAGTTTTGTTACATATAAGATTCACTCTATTTCTGTAAAACAGAATATGAAGATAAAAGCAAGATACTGCAAGTTATTAAATTATGAGTGAATGCCGTGAGTGGCAGTTATCTGCATCTTGTTCTTAGTATAAAACTTTCGTCAATAACTTGCAGGTGTAAGTTCGGCTTTATTATCAAACCGCGTTTAGAAAGGAATTCGAGAGTACTGTTAGCACAATTTTATTGTACTTAAGAGGAAATGGAGCGGTCATATTTCCATACAAACATAGTCCCCTGATTCCTTGCTGGAAATAATTCGTTTTACATCAACAATCTAATGATATATTAGCATGTTCCTATGTTTTCCTTTTTTTCTTTATTGAATTTTTAAAAGAGATATTAAC
>BHDV01001546.1:16354-30208 GCA_005406045.1 Adoxophyes honmai
AGTGCCTACGTTTAGCCGTTTAGGCTGTGCGTCGATCTGTCAGTCAGTCAGTCAGTCAGTTTCTCCTTTTATATATTTAGATGTTGTTTATGTACACACTACTTACATCTTTCAAACCTGCTACTTGGTAAGTAAAATTATACCGTTTGTATGTTGTTAGCAATTTTCCATTGGAGTGAAAAAAGTGAAGAATCCGTACCAATATATAAATGTGAAAGTGTGTTTGTTTGTTTTTCCGTCTTTCACGGCTAAACGGAGCGATGGATTGACGTGATTTTTTAGGTAGAGATAGTTTAGGGCATAGAGAGTGATATAGGCTACTTTTTGTCTCTTCAAAACCCCCATTTTCCTAAAATGAAGGGTGGAAGTTTTCAATGTAGAAAGCTATAAATTGGTATGTGTGCTATCTCTTCTGTGATACCTACCCCGAATTTAACGCGAGCGGAGCCGCGGGCAAAAGCTAGTATAATATATCTAAAACATCACGCCTGTATGATCCCAAACACGATAGACAGAGCACACGAAAGGGTACATAGTTTTAGCGCTAACGTTTCATAGCCATTTTTGTAATAATTTTAGGTTTCAGCAGACGAAATAACCTAATTTCGTGACAGATTCCGAGCCTGATCTATACTAATATTATAAAGCTGAAGAGTTTGTTTGTTTGTTTGTTTGTTTGTTTGAACGCGCTAATCTCAGGAACTACTGGTTCGATTTGAAAAATTATTTTTGTGTTGGATAGAGCATTTATCGAGGAAGGCTTTAGGCTATATAACATCACGATGAGACTAAAAGGAGCGAAGAAATATGGGAAAATGTGAAAAAAACGGGGGAAATTGGTCACTATTCCACGCGAACGGAGTCGCGCGCACAGCTAGTAATAAATATAATTATACCTGCCAACTTACCTAAAAGAAATGGACACGAAACGCGAAATACTCAATGCTTTGTCTGTGTAGCGTTTCGTGTGCTCTGCCTACCGCGTTTGGGAATACAAGCGTGATGTACGTATGTATGTATGCATTCATAAGCCACAATCGATATCAATATCAGTCGCTATAACCACATGAACCACCGAAACTGAACCCGTTAATTATCACAATAAAACAATATTTAACTTTGCTGCTACTTACCCCGCAGCAGTGTTCTAAATGAGAATTTGATTATGACTAAATCGTTTAAGACATGCTGAAAGGGTTTAAAGCGATTTTAAAATGTTTGTTTCTTTTACAGTTAGCGGCATTGTTTCCTCCGGGAACTTAGTGGCATTAATGGGATCTAGGTAAGTTTCGTACCTACGTCTTTATTTATTTATTTTGTGAACCATTACATTTTTTTTTTACTGGATGCATCTGTCATCATAATCATAAGAATTCATAATTTTTCAGCACATTCTTGATTACAAATAGTAAAGCGACACAATCTTATCATTTATCATCTAAGTCTACAAGCTAAAAGTAAACCAGGTTTACGCCTGGTTTACAAACTCACAAAGCAACATTAAAGTTCCAAACGCACTGACAGCGGAAGCGGGGCTGGCGCGATGCGGTGGCATGATGGTATCCGTTGTAATATTCAAAATTGTACGAAAGAGGGCTCACAAAGCACGTCGGGAAAAAACCCTTCGTTTATTTTATAGCATCACTGCGCAGTTCCGCTTCCGTTGTCAGTGCGTCAGTTTGGAGTTCTTCACCCAGCTTGCTTTTGACTACTAGATATCAACTTATTTTTCCCAGTGGAGCCGGCAAAACCACCCTTCTAGCTGCCATCAGCCGCCGCGACAAGAGCGCTATGACAGGCTACCTGATGCTGAATGGTCGATTGGCTGGAGCTGACCTTATAGCCAAGATATCTGGCTTCGTACCGCAGGAAGATTTGGCAATTGACGACCTCACAGTTGCTGAGCACATGGAGTTCATGGTAAGAAAGTCATACAGCAATATCCATTAGGTTTAGGACGGGCTCTTTTCTTCCGCTCTTTTCAAGCTGCCATCAGCTGCCGTGTCAAAATGGTTATAGTTGGTTACTGTTGCTAAAAGATCGTCTGTACATCTAGTATGTAACGGCGCTAGTCAAACCGTCAATATGGACTATAATATGTCTGTGTGTAACTAAGTAACTAGGGAGAGTCAGAAAATTACAGGTGGTATATGTGTCTCCAAGCTAGTCGGCTTAACTGCCAATGGTGGAAGCCTAGGGATGATGATTGTAAGTTGATGTGTCAGGAATGGGTTGTTCCTGTTAGATGAATCTCATGCGTAGTGGGCATAAAATTTATGGTAAGTGAGTCTACCATTTTTAATGTTTTGATTTCTATGCCACCATAGAACATAGTCGCATTAACCTAATAGTGATTCCTTGGTCTCGCAACGTTGTGTCATCATATATTTTACTGAAATTACGAATGCGTCAGGTCAAAAATCAATGGGTTCAATGGTACCTATATCATTTTCAGTGATATATCGATACAATTAAATGTTTGGAATGATCAGCTTCTTTAGATGTGGCTTCAATGAAGCTTGTTTAGATGTGTTAAAAAGGGTTTTTTATGTAGATTTTTGTTTTTTGCTGGGTTAAGGGAGATATTGTACTGAAATGTCATATGAGAAATGGAACAGACAGAGAGGATTAAACCAATACAAAAGAAGAATATCTGTCACAGCTAGTTATTGACTTAATACAGACCTCGTGGACTATACAGCTAGGAACGGTTACATAGTCACAAGGATTAACAGCAATGTAACCCGACACACACCCCAAAGATATTATAACATCGATAAAATTGTGTCAAAGTTACAATAAAATAGTTAAAAATTTGTGAAAATCGTCGCGGGGGTTAAAATATTGCTATAATAATCTGCATACGTATTGTCTAATAAAGTCAACTTTATGTAAAGCTCTGTAGACAAGAATGTAGAAGTTAAACCATCTACTTATGCAAATATCCGTCCACGTGAGGAAATATATTCTGTCGACAAAATTAAATGTTTTGATACAGTCCTCGTAAAAATATTGACTTTGCATTTTTTAACATCACATTTTGTTTCATTTCATTAGATATTGGTCAGATTTGACAGTCCACCGATATGAATATTTTTAAGCTGAGTTCAGTTCAGAATGAGTTGAAAATGTTTTAAAAAGAATCAACATAGGTACATACCCACTTTAAAACCATTTTTACTATGTTGCTTTTGTTCTTATTGTTTGCCAAATTTGTTTAAATACATGCAATCTTAGAAGAAGCACAAGCACCCGATCTTTGAACTTGATACTACCGAGAGTTTCACTTGTAATGAAAAATACCTTATCCCTTAGGCTAGGCTGATGATGGACAAGCGGTCCTCATCCTCAGCGCGCACCAGGAGAATCCACCAGCTTCTCGAAGAGTTGGGAGTCGTCAACTGCAACCGGACAAAGCTGAAGGCCTTGTCTGGAGGAGAAAGAAAGCGAGTAGCTCTAGCTGTCCAGGTATGTAGATGATGTAATGAATTGGTACATATACATACTCCTTTTTTTTTTTTTTCTTGTTTGGGCTGGGAAATGCATTTACGCACTCTACATGGAATTGTTGTCGCCAAGGTATGATTTATGGCGGCAACAATTCCATGGATGTACGGGACTCGCCTCCGCGAAGGAAGGAATACCCGTTAAAACCCAGCACTCCCCCCCGACCGTTAATGCGGGGTGTCACGGGATCGCCATAGGCATGCTACCGCGACACCCGCCGGTTAGCCATTGCTGGCCCCTCACTGCTTTTAAGGAGTGTGCTCTCCATCCCCAGGTCCTTTTTTGAAAGGGGTCAGGTCCCCTCCTCAACGCTCCTTCTTAACCAAGAAGGAGTCGCGAGCATAATAGGCTGTTTCTTTAATAACGAGGAGGCAGCCTCTCCTCGTGCCCTCGCGGAAATGATGCGCCCTGAAAAGGGCGCATCCCCACCCCGGTGCGCCCTGAAAAGGGCGCTTCCCCTACCCCGCCTGGCCTAACCTCACGGCTTTCGGCGGGGGTGTCGCTCTTGGTCTGGCCCATCACCCCGAGCCAACCAGGTATGGGTGACTCTGTCCGGTATAGCCCCGGGGATCATTTGGGCACGCAAGCCCCCCCACCACGACAAGGTGGCGACACAGTCGGGGGGACATATACATACTCCTCAGCTCACACTATTTCAACGTTTGTCCAGCTTAGGTACCTTACATTACGTTTTTTTTACATACCTAAACTTACTTTGATAGTTATTGAAAGGTATTTTTTTATGTGAGAAGTCTTTCTCCTACAGATGTCATGAAACTTATGATTTTTCATGGAATACTGAAAGAACGTTCTAGCTCGTAAGCTGCATCACTTTATTTTGTAGACTTATTTCGAAACAATATTTACTATACTTAAAAAAATATTTAATGCCTAATAGACCAAGACTGATTTATAGACGAGCAATTTAATCACAAAATCTGCATAAGTCACACTTCCAATTGATGATCATCTAGTTTTTTACACCTCCATCCACTAATATTCAAGTAAATAAATGTCAGGGTATACATGTTAGCTAACACATTAAATTACAACTAAGCTAGAGACTAAGAATTTAAAACGGACTGGTATAGTCCATCGTTGCGTCTTCAAAAATGTTCTTTGTCCAAACATACCTACTACTTTTACCAGCTTGAAGATATGCACTACACCGTTGTGGATATCCTCCGTTTATCTACAAATCTTTTGAGCCACAACCAGCATCCTACCAAAGCAATTAATTTCAGCTTCTAAACGACCCGCCAATCCTCTTCTGCGACGAACCAACCACGGGTCTCGACAGTTGGGCGGCCAGTGCCGTGGTCTCCAGCCTCAGGAGGCTGGCCGTGGGTGGCAAGCTGGTCATATGCTCGGTGCACCAGCCGGCTTCGGGAACGTTCGAGTTGTTCCACCAGGTCGTGCTGCTGTCTGGCGGGAGGACCGCTTTCCACGGGACGATTGAGCAGGCTGACCACTTCTTTGCGTCGTGAGTATACAAAATGTAGTTTTCAGTGTTTTGTTCGAAATGTGCCTTTTTGGGTCAACATAATATGTGTAGCACTTATGGTAATGGATATCCTCACCCTAATTCAAAATTTAAGTTCCAACTTTAGGAATTTGGCGATAGTGTCGTTTCGTTTATTCTTGATCGAGTCTATGGTATATTATTCTGTCTATTCTATGGCAAAGAGGCACTTAACCTATTCTCTTTCAATTTCATTTAAGATTTTTTTTACAAAATTTCACATTGATAACCACAAAGTTGTATCCGATTTAAGCAATATACGGCAAAGATGTATCGGAAATTTGCTAAGACAGTGGTAATCTGTTTCCTTTATTACCAAATGCACGAGTAATCCAAATAAAACGCTTCAATATTTTAATTAACGACGCGTTATACTTAAGTATAAAAAACCACTTTAACAGTAACTTGAAACGAGGCGAGCACGAGCCGTGGGAGTCAGATGTCGACCTTTTTGGGTGGCTTCCCTCCTGCAGGAAATCTGAGACCCCTCGGAACATCCGACTCACTCTTAACCGGTTTTAGCCAAAGGTTCGGAAACGAAAAAACTTTGAAAATGGATTTCTCTATCAAGGAGTCTATACTAAAGCCACTGTTAGACATTATTTGAAGCAGCAAATCTAATTACGAACTATCCATTGAAAGTTTAATAAAGATGGTAGCTTTCTGAGTATTTTAAAGTGTTCAGTGGTATAAGTGATAACACTGAATATTTCAGCTAATGTTATGAGTTAAGAAGGGCTATCTACAAAGATTCGTTACTTAGGTTTGATAACGCCGTGAGGCGAATATTACTGATAGGTACAGTCAGCTGCAGAGAAGAGTAATCCCCCGTCCATACCATGTTTCATTACAAGGGGGTTACCTTTCTCTGCAGCTGTCCGTACCACTAAAACGTCGCAAGTGCATTTATTTGAAATAATATTGAACTTAACAATTAAATAAACTTCTCATACCCCGACAGTATCAAATAAAACTCTAACTTGAATTTCTTCTTAACTTTTGAATAGTCCCTGTCTCGACACGAAACCCAAATGAGGCTTGTAAATTGGCCTAATATTAGGTTTTTTCCCTCCCGTGTGGTATAATAGTCTGTCATCTTCTAGGCATTTTAATGATAGTCGTTGCTCAACGCGCGATAATGGAGTAAGGTCACGAAAAGGTTCGGAAGGCCAAAAACCTTGGTGACGTGTGATGGATAGCTGGAGATGTGGGATGGATGAGCTGTCGAAATATTAGTAAGGAAATGAGTCTGTTGTGCCGTACGACTAGTTTCGACGATAATTAAATCTGATAATCTGTAAAGGTCCACTTAGCTAACGTAACTTTGCAAAATGTGTGTAGGTAAAGCTAATCTTCATCATCTACTTGCTCTTCACAATTGTTAAACCCTTTGTTCCTCTCAAACCCTTCAGCATAAAATAACTTTTTTTTCTTTGTTTACATGACCTATTTTATATATTAGAGGATGTTATACTACTTGTTGAAATGATGATTAAAGTTTCTCAACAGGGTTACATGAATAGTAAATACAAAATCCAGAGTTGGATTCGGCTTTTGGTTCCCAGGTATGCCATAAATATGTCTGAAGAGGGAGTTTTCTCAAATATGTTTCGAACCAATCAATTAAAAGCCCTATAGGTACAGTCAGCTGCAGAGAAACGTAACCCCCCGCCCATACAATGTTTCATTACTAAAGGGTTACTTTTCTTTGCAGCTGTCCGTACCTACTGCAATAAAAAATAACACGATTAGTGCAGTCAATGTAGTGGACTCGTTATGTGTCGTTATTAATATGTAACATCTCACTAATTATCGTATTTTAATTAAGTAATCGAAGAAAGAAAGCTCAACAAGTTTATTGGTTTATTTATTTAGTTGATAAAGCTATTCCACGCCCATGGTTAAAACGAGAAAGTATTAAGTGAGTAACTGTAGAATTTAACAAACTTATACGATAGTCTCAAAAAATACTATTTTTTTACTAGATTTTGGCAATCCAGTAAACAAACTAATTGACGATATAATATCAAAACTAATGAAATAGTTACTATATGTTTTGATTGAAAAGTAAATGCTCTTGCTTTGTTATTTTGCTGTCTTTCCACAACCTATTTTTGAAATTGTCAATCAAAATAGCAATCACAGTCTCTGAATCGCTGACCCGCCCGCTACCATCCGGAAATTATTCTACGACAACCTTCGCAAAGACGGAATTCTGAGTAATTCAGAAAGCTCCGGAAGTTTAATATCTTTTTAAGGCCTCTTTCTACCTGAGAAATGAAAATAGACTTGGATAATTTAAAATTTTCTGTAATGCTGAAATTGAAGATCTTGTGAAGCTTTAGAAACTAAAAAAATTACAGAGACTGAAGGAGTGATGCAGTTCCTTGAAACTGCATAATCCCGAATCATATAAAATATTTACTCGTATATAGGGTGTTATTTACCTTGTAGGTATATTTTTAATTTATTTCAATACTTTTGTAGCTTTTTTTCTGGTGTCAGCAAAAAATTAAATAAAAGTAACCGCCTGACATGCATTGTGTTATAGAAGCTGAATATATAAAAAATTACCCCGTTCTATCCACCAAATTACGTTGGCACACGCTAAACATCCTGTATAATGTTACCAACTATACTTTCAAAACATTAAAAAAACTTGGTTATAACGTATAAATAAGTTCCAACCAATCAGTCCCGTAGTTTATCAAAAATATAGCATACTGCATGCTACATACTTTTCAAAGGTTCAATTAATAATATCTTTACGTATCTTGAGAAATACTATTAAATCTAGAGATTAAAGCTCTACGAGACCGACGACATGAACATACCAAAATCACGATTAATCCAATAATCCCACCATTAGTTCCACTTATGTCTACAAAGTAACGCGTCTCATTATTCCTCAGGGTCGCCGTGAATCGTTAAATCATAGATTCCAGTTTTTTTTCTCCGACCAGTTCCGTGAATGCGTTGCCAGTCTCATTTTAGTTTTATAACATGGAGGTTTTATAACCCAAACGAATACGGACAAGAGTTTTATCACCGTTATTACTAATGGCTCTATAAAATCGTCAGTGTCAATGAATGGTGTTGCTATTTTGAAAATGCGTATCCTTTCGTTATTACGTCATTAACCTATCCGCACATTTTTGTGTGTCCTATATCCGACGCATTCCTTAAAATTCTACAATTAAAAAAAAACTGACTTTATAATTAATTAGGGGTGTAGTTCAGTTCACAAGTTCCGATCACACTACCGAATACTCTGATCTTGTGACAAAAACTAACGACAATAAATCTCTTACGCAAGATCTGTATGCAAACTCATAATAATCCACAGTTAGCCGTAGCACATCCATTGTTTACCTAATATAGGATTTCTCATAGACTTTCAGCTAAATCTATTCTCAGAGCTATGTGATCTACCCATTGCCGCTGCAATTAGCTATTCGTTTGTCTATGTCGATGATCCTCTTTCTTTAACAGATTTCATCTCAATCCTGTAGAGAAACCCCAACCTCTCTACGTAGTTCGTTGAGAAAGCTTGAACCTATTTATAAGGCATATTAGTAAACCCCTGGGATCATCCTAGAAATCTTGAGCGACTTTGTTGTAATTGTCATTGTGTCCCGTTTGCCAAATCTGCACTTCTCAAAACCTGATCTAGTGAGGGATCTTGGCAGTTGCATGGTTATTCTGTATTTTCAAAACTACTTAATTGATAATTAAAAACAAACATATTTTCTTCGGGCTGTATCATCTTCAGTTTTCCATCTCGTCAACTATTTGATAACTTAAGGCGCTGCGCAGACGACAGTGTTTTGTGCGATCGAGTCTGCGCAGCAATAAATTGTCTGAATGGCGCGGTGACAGCTTCCAGGAATTTCCATTCAGAGTTTCGTGGAAACTGTCACCGCGCCATTCAGACAATTTATTGCTGCGCAGACTCGATCGCACAAAACTCTGTCGTCTGCGCTGCGCCTAACACGTTCACTGCGTTGTGTGGTCATATTGGCTCATAGCTGCCTTTCATTCCGTGCGCACCGCAAAATAGCGTTTACTCCCCTAGTGCGGAAGGCATAACTCTGTATGTTGCTATCCTAGGAAAGAGATAAATATATCGTTGTTATTGTTACTTGAACGTGAACAGCTCAGCATTTTTTAAAACACGTGAACCAATTTGACCTCACCCGCACTTAAAGAAAATTATTTAATTCAAGTGCGGTGTGTGGTCAATATGACCAAGCGCTCCCCGCACCCCACAACCGCACTAGATGATGCGCGGGCGCCATTTTGTGACGTTAGTGGTGTGCCGCGCAGTCACCTGTGACCAAGGATCGTTACCGGTATTAATAAAAACTAAAATATCTCCTTTAATTCTGAATTTTAGCTGGGTATTCCTAGATAGTATTTAGGTAAGCCTGCGAAACTACGACATTGAATGAAAAAAATGCAATAACATACAAAAGAAACTGAGATACTGTAATTAAATACCGGTCTAAATGTATGAAAATAATACCGGTATTTGATCCCTGCCTGTGACGACGTGTTGTTTTGAGCGGACCAAATGTTTTAATTACACTTGACAATCTTAAAATTATTCCCGCCTTACTCTACTATATAATATGGTGTTGTTTCCAGGTAATTTGAAATGCTGATTCAAGAAAATTTCAATAATTACTACATTCTTTCAATGTTTTCTTACACTAAATAAATCACTTCATTTTTTATTATCTGAAAAAACATAATTATTTTCATTTTAATAAAACCTACAAGAAACAAATTACATTCTACAAATACATTCGGTATGCAAAAAGAAAATAATCAAGTTTATATTAAATAATTCACAATCTCAGTAGGTACGTAAAAATATAATTATAATAGAGCAAACTTCCCTCTAAAATTTTTCTCTATTTATTCAAATTAAGGAATTTCTCACTTTTATTGTTAGTATTGCTAACACTCTTGATAATAATTACGTTTCCCATCACTAGTCTTTTGTTATATTCAGTGCGTTGTGTGGTCAAAATGGATTCATAAATTGTATCTCTTCTGTAGGTCAGACGCAAAGAGCTAACCAAAAACGCAGCTAGTCATATATTGCTTGTATATTGGTCTTTAGCTTGCATATAAAAAATATTTTAAAACAACTATGATATACTGAATAAACCCATATCAAATCAGAAACGATTGAGGGCTAATTAGACCACACGACGCCCTGCAGGTAAGTCTTCTATGTGCCAAGATGACCTCTTGACGCACCAGCTGAAAGTACACTGAAAAGTGTTACGCAGCGAACGTGTTAATTAGTCAACAAGTTTCCGTTTCATTAAAGCGGCGGTGTAACTTAATGACATCTCACAATCATTTTAACAGCATGATCATTTGGTCAAGTATCTATTTCAAACTGTTTCGAAACCTCGACTCTGTTGATACCTCCGTTTTGGTACTTGTTGGCCCTTCATTTGGTTACGACCTCTTTTCCTGAGCTCAGCATATGTGCATTAATAAAAATCTTGTTTAAGACAAGTTTCCACCGAAATTTTTAAACAGCTGCTTCTGTTGCATTCCGATCTAATTTTTCTTAGAAATCATTACGTATATGTATTAAAAAATGTTGATTGATGCATGAATTTGATGTTCAGAAAATGTACCTTAAATGGCATTTCGATTTAAAACACATAAAAATCATCGTTGTTAACTCGCATTCTTTTCAAATTACTAACCAAACTAATGATATTAAAATATTTCTATCGTTTCTTTTTAGTTTGTATTCTTTACGTTCATTAATAGTAGAAAAGATAAGTACGAGTTTTTAATTAATTTAAAGTAAACGACGTTGTCGTCCTTACCAATTGATTAATAAGTCTTCTTGATTATCAATATTAAAATTATACCATAAATGTTTAACCGCATATGTTATTAATTCCGATACATGAAAATCCATACTTGACTGCGTATGATCACACATTAAAATTACGGCGGCAATATGTAACATTCCTTTATCACATTACCTACTCGCTGTATCTGATATAACTACATGCCACTTATTTGAATGTCACATTTATTACATAGTTGGCTTCATAACGTTAATATTAGAATTTAACACATCACAGTCGTCTTCAAAGAGTAACATTCCTTTGACAAAATGTCGGGTAATAATTTGAATTTAATGATTAAATGTCTGAAGCTTCAAGCCAGCTCTAAATTATAGAATAATATTGGTTTACAGTACACGACAATTACGGTATCTTAAATGGATCTATTTACCGTTGCTTTCGTAAGCTTCTTGTAATGTTTAAATGTAATTACGGTCTGTTTTAAATAGCGAATAACGTCTCTAAATTTTATAATTATACATTCCGTTTAATTATTGTTCAATACCAAAATCTAGGTACAATCAAAAGATTTAGATCTACTTTACTTCTTTGTATAATTACTAGAATTTCTATCCACGTATCTCTAGCCTGATGTCCCATTTAGGTCTATCAATTACTGTAATCTCTTCCTCAGGTTGAACTTCAAATGCCCAGTAGGCTTTAACGCAGCGGAATACTACGTTTCCCTACTGGGTGTACAACTGGACAAAGAACTGGAAAGCCGAGAGAGGATAAGAAAGATCTGCGACGAATATCAGAGATCTGAAATAGCGGCTGACATAGAAAGCAAGGTGGCTGATGTGAGAGACGAGCTAGATTATTTTAATGGAGAGATAGATGAAAAAGTAAGTGCAATCATTATTAATGTACAAAATAATTGAAATGATGTAATTTAAGTACTATACGGTTTTGGAATCTACAGCTTACTTAGTAGGGTTAATGATAATAGAAACTAAAATAGATCTAATGAATCTGTGCACACAGTAGCAATCACTGAATATAGAGATGATTGTGATATAAAAAACGTGAAAAGCAATAATGAATTTAATGAATACGAGAAGTTCATAAAATAGTTGGTTTGCCATTTAAAGGCCGATACTTTGAGACTGTGAATTGCAAATTCTCAGATAGGATTATTTTTTGTTAAAAGCTATTAAAGTTCGTTGAAAGCGGTAAATGAAGTATCGAATTATCTTTTTTGGAATCTATTTAATAATTCATGATGTAACATAATGCATACAAAAGAATAAAAATCATCATAAGCATTAACGTCATCGTGTTATTTAATATCAAGTAATCTAATACCTGTTTATTTTTTGCAGAACGAATATTTCGACAGATATGTTACACTGTAAGTATTAACTGACAAGTCAATGATCTTGAGAACTACTTACATAAGCAATCAATCAAATTAAACAGAAAACCATTGACATGTCTTCTGAACTTGGTTTTGTTTTTTGCAGAGTCAAAGTAAATTATTTTGTTCAATTCTACTGGCTGATGTGGAGGAACATACAGACAATCAAACACAACAGTTCGATATGGATAGCAGAATTTGTGTTACTGATGGTAAGTATAATGCCTACTAACTGTCGCTGCTTCTCTTTGATTTTTTACTGAATATTCAGGCTTGCAATTTTTTACTAGCCTTATGTTCACTTCGGTTGACTAATGAGATGCAATTTGATACCACGTCCTATGATTTCAATCACATTTTTCTTTGATTAAAAGATGCCTCCGGCTTATTTCTCAAGCATATCGATCGCTATCTTGATTTTATAATTAGCAAAGTTATTGACCACACATTAGCTTAGTTCAACATGGACTCATGGACACTTCATATTAAATTTCCTTCATGTTAATAATGTATCTTCTTACAGTTTGTCGGGTTAGTAATATCTATACCGTACAGCGGCCGATTTGAGGAGCTAGACCAACGCGATATTCAGAATGTCGAAGGCCTCTTATACCTCACAATCACGGAGACGATATTCCTCTTCATATACGCAGTCTTCATCACGTTTCCCAGCGAAGTTCCCATCTTGCTTCGTGAAACGGCCAGTGGGTTGTACTCTCCAACGCCGTATTACCTCTCGAAGATGATTTTCTGGGTAAGTGCCTTAGGCCCTATGCTGTTTATCTGATACTTGAACTAGTTATAAGATTTTAGATTTCGTGTTTGTTGTGGTACATTCAGCAGAGATTAAAATAATAAATGTTTCCTGTTTCTCATAGTCTTTTTAAAATACTGTCAAGTTATTATCACTTGATTGACAATTAGGTAGGTACATCATAGGTAAAGGAAAAAATATTGTCTCGCAAAAAATCAGAAATTAGCACTCGAGTTCAAACACCGACAAAAACGGATTGATCCTACAAAAACTTGACCTTACCAACAAAAATATAATGATGTAATTTTACGGACAATTTCGTACAAAGGAATTATTTGTATAGCAATAATACATTTTTTGAGTCTTAGCTATCACTAATACTTAGTAAATCATCTATCATTATATCACATAGATGAAATTGCTACATAATTTTTTAATCACATTATTACGGGCAGTGCCTACATTGTGTTGACTTAGGCTCTTTCTCTTTTAAACAACAGAGTCCGGGAATCTTTCTGACGAGAGAGAGAAACATGAGTTAGTTAGGTAAATAAAAAATGTTGACTCTACACAACACGTTCCCTACGCATGCACCACATGTGGTACATACATTTCGAGGTCCTAACGACACGTGAGTTAGGGCACATATGATGCACTGGGCAGTGAGTATAAGAATATAAAAGAGAGTAGAGTATAAGAGTAATTGCACGTAAACGATAAAAGTAGTAGGTAATAGGCATATAG
Source organism: Adoxophyes honmai (assembly GCA_005406045.1). Classification (NCBI taxonomy): domain Eukaryota; kingdom Metazoa; phylum Arthropoda; class Insecta; order Lepidoptera; family Tortricidae; genus Adoxophyes; species Adoxophyes honmai. The sequence continues at coordinate 30,124 of BHDV01001546.1, forward strand.
GGCACCTGGGGGCTTATTAACTATTCGAAAACTGATCAATTATAATTTTAAACAAAAAAAAACCGACTTCAATTCTATACTAATA